>JANIJG010008010.1:0-17049 GCA_024611175.1 Megaceryle torquata | reverse complement strand
TATCCTGTGAACATTGATTTTTTTTTTCTCTTTGTTTCACCCTGCTGCATCCCCTATTATCAAGCAGTTTCTGATGTCTGTAATCACAGCAGTTAATGTGCAAGACTTTCCAACAAGAAATAACATCCCAAGTATTAAACAAAAAATGAATGCTTCTTTTATACCAAAGTAACATGAAAAGTCTATATTAAATCCAGCATGACTGGTGTTCCACTGAGTTTAGTTCCATTGTAGCAATTGTTCAGTGACAAATTTGGCTCGTGTGAACATCCTGTTTCTTTGTTTTGAGAACAAAATTGGACTAATATAGATGTGTGTTGGAATCGCTGCTTTGATGTCTTGACAAAAGCATCTGTACTTGCAGCACACATCATTTTCCTAAAGCCATCACTGTATTAAGAGTATTAAAAGGGAGGGCAGGGGGGGATCAATAAAGCAAATATCATTGTTAAGCAAAAGCATGGTGAAAAATCCCCACAGAAGGAGTTTTTATGTGGAGTCATAAAATGCACACGTAACAGACAACGCTCAGGTTTTCTGAGGTCCTCTCTATGGTTTCTTGTCTTAAAGTTATGCTCTTCCAAAACCAGCTAAATGTAAGAAATGTTGAATTGCTGAGGCCAATTACCACCAGCTCTTATTATGCATAAGCAGCTTTAGGCAAATGTGCACGTTTTGTAATTGCTACCAGTTCCAAGTAACATGGGTGGAATTTTTATTTACAAGACCCATTTGTACCATCAAATTCTGTGTGCGTTATGACCTTTACATGAATACAAGTAATAGCACTAAAATAACTCTTCATAAATATTCTTTGTGGCTGCAGAACTGCTTTTCCTTCGTTTGCTTATGCATAGTGTTTTCATGTTTACAGTCACAAGAATTTTCTGGCTATCTCAAACATCCTCGTGCTTTCAGAAATGGACACAGTCATGAAAATGTGGATGTCTTAATAGCATGCTGTGAAAGGGAGCTCTGAGAGTGGTGGAGGTTCCCTTCCAATAGCTGTTTCTGTATGAAATATTTCTGTTAGTTACATCTTTGAGAGTAAATTTGGTACTCAGTGGTCAGTAAGCCAAATAATATCACAATATGTGCTAATGAATCTTAGCCTAAGGATCTGAACCAGGAGCAGTATTCAGAATGTCTTAAAATTAGAAGTGTAACCTCAAAAATTCTGATGTTGATGTTGCTTGGACTCACCTCCTTTCTTTTTGTCAGTCTTCCATCTACTTTCCTTTTTATTCACACTCTGGCACATCTAGTGCTCATATTTCAATGTTTTATTCAAGTTTCTCTAACACAAAAGTCAGTGCTGACACAGAACAGCCTCCAGAGATCACCTTGCTCTTGTTTTTTTCTCTTCTCCTGCCTCTTGTGCCATGCCAGTGACAGGGTTTTTTTTTTCCAGAGCCTGTCAGCCCTTCATCTCCATCTTTGCTTGCCATTGATATGGCTTTTCTTGCATGGTCCCAAATGTCACCTTCAGGACAAAGTCTCTTCCAGTAATTCCCCTGCAGATGCTGCCTCCAGACCTGCTGACACCCCATGGGAGGGCTTAATTAAAAAAAAAATCCCAGATAAGTTCTTGGTATCAGCATCTTTCCAAAAGAATAGGATGGCCACCAGACAGGAACTCTGACAAGAAACCAAAGGTGTTGTCTCCCTTGTCTTGCCACTTACCTTGGTTTAAGGATAGAGAAGCTCATACAGGAATCAAGATTTGACAAAATGACCCAGAGGGCAGTTCTCTTCTCCAAGGAGAGTTTTGGGTTTTTTTGCTACTCCTGCACAATTTCTTATTGCTTTACAAAGTTGTTTTAGGAAAACGTGTCCAAATTATACAAAAGTATTTATCCTTCAGAGTGATGGTGAAATACGTGGACAGTATTGCATTGCTTTTAGCTGTGCTAAGAGATGGGTGGAAGCCAATCCCACCAAAGTGGGGGGGGATCACAGCTTCAAGACCTCTGTTGCTTGGCTTGATACCTTGCTCCTCATCTCCAGTCCTTCCTCTCACTGCCCCAGGATTAGGAACCCCTGACACTTAGCTCATCTCTTCCATTTCTGTGATGAAAAAACTACTGAAGAAAAATTATGAAAGAGGATGATTTGGCTATTAAATACTATTATCCTTTGTGATCCACACCACTCCTCCATGCCTTACAGACATCTTCCCTCTAGTACCCTGGTTCTCAGCTCCCCCTACTACATTTTGTGAAGACCTCCAACAAACTCCAGAAGGAAGCTGTAGGGACAGACCATGTCATTTAGTCTGAAGAGATCAAACCTATCGCAGTTAAATCTTCCTTTCTACTCCCATTTGAGCCCTTGGCCTGAGTTATGCCTACAGAGCCGGGCTTTGACAGGTTTGGTGAGTTACTTGCTGTTTCTGGGGACTGAGAATTGTTAGCGTAAGCTTCTGCTGCCTAGAGAAACCTAGGAATGTGTTCCTCCCCACACCACTGAAAATTTAAAAGTAGGGAAAAAAAAGAAAAAAGAAAAGACCTTGGAAGAGGAGAAAGGGAAAAAGGAGAAAGTGAAGAATCTCCTTAATTTTGTCTCTGTGTGTGTGATGGATATGCTGGGGGTGATTCCCCACTTTATTTTAATAAGTGAAGATAAAGAATAATAGCAATGCATAATGAAAACACAATATTTTTTTCTTTTATGCATGGATTTCAAGATATAATTCCTGTGCTCTTTCTCACCCCCTGATGAGCACCTTGCTTCTAATGGCATGGATAATGAGAGATTTATGACTTCTGGCTTTTTGATAGCAGACCAGAACTCATTTGTCCGTTCCATGGCGGATCCTGTAATCGTCTCTGCAGGCAGCCAGCTCCGGCTACAAGGTGTGCAAGCAGGGAAAGATAATTCAGTTAACAAATCTCATGATGCTACTTGTTAAAGAAGAAAATCCATCTTGACATCTTAAAAAAATATTTTTCTATTCTGTTTACATAATGAATCCTGTTCAGACTGAAATGATTTCAGGCTGTTTTGCTTACTCTGATTTGAAACTCTTCCTGACAAAGCTGCCTTAAAATACTGTTATCTCTGTGCAACTGTGTTCAAGTACTTTCTTTTGTGGTAAAATACTTGTTTGTATTGGTTTGACTTTTTTTTTTATGACAAGAGAGATTTCAAGTAAAGAATTGGCAGCTGCTTTCTCTTCCTTTAAATCTGTATTTCTGTTTGACCCCCATTGTAAGTAGGGGCATGCTACTTCTTATAAGAAGTTCAGCAAAGATGCTTTAACAGGACTGATGTACTCTGTCATCCTCACTTGATGGGTAAGTACAGTGTGGCTTCTCGCTGTGTTTGAGCTATCAGGGTGATGTTGTGTGCTCCTTAAGTATCTTCGTGAAAACTGCTGTCTAGACTTACATGAAGGTTGCTGAATGTCAAACCCTGCAGAGATGAAAATCAGGTGTATTTTCATGAGACTGTAAGAAAGTAAAATCCACGTGTGGCTATGGGGCTGCCTTCCTGCCCTGCCTGTGCCCTGTCTTCACTGGGATACTGCCCTTGGACCATCATCAGCCCCACGCCTCACCTCTTCCTTGAACTTGATGTCACTTCTGAAGGCTCAGGAGAACATCCTTGAATGATGGCAAGACTCTGCCCGTGTCAAGTCTTTCTGGAGATGCATCCCTCTCTCCACAAAATAGTAAACACAACATTCACCAGTACATTCCCTATAAATCAATTTAATCTCAACAGGGACTCTGGTATAAGGTGGAATGTTCAGCATTCATCTCTCTACTTTTAGCACGAAGCATGTGAACTTTAGCTTCATTGTTCAGTTTTATTTTAGATTACAATAGTCTCTGCAATTTTATGATATTCTTTCTTTATGACACATGAAGAAGACCAGAAGATGCGGATTTGGTTCTAGTGTTCATTCTGACTTGGCTTTCATCTTAGATATCTCTGTAATGTCCGGATGGTTTTTCTGGATGACTCACTTCAGATCTGAAGAAGTGAATTATGATCTCTCCCAGCCCTTACTGAGAGGAAGCGCGGTGAATCTTTAATGATGATACTCTTTTCCTCGAGGCTTCCTCAGGTATCCAAATTAAAAAGTAATTAAAAAAAATAATAATGATTTGCACGAAAATTTAAACAAATCTAATGTTTTAAACAGAGTGAAGTATAAAATAATTTCTCCAAGTTGATTTTAATGAGGTGGTTTCTCTGCTGGTAACTTACAGTAGGAGAAAAAGGCTTTTAAAAAGTTTTAAATGATGCCAAAGACTTTGTATCAGTTGAGTAATTACTCTGCTGACCCTGACCTTGCAGCCAAGCCATGGATGTCCATTAGCTCCCAGGTCCCAAGGGTGGGAATTTGAGCATTTTTGGGTAGTTGACAGTGCTGACCTGGGGGCTTGTCGGGACCCTGACTGCCATGGACCTGGGAGAAAGTTCCACTCCCCATGCAGGTCTCTTAGATGGTGGGCTAAGGAAGAAGAAAAAAAAAAAATAGTAAATTTTTGGTAAAGTGGAGAAGTTTTCCTGTTTTCATAGCGTTGTATTTGCTTTGCATTGCTGTTTTATGGTGTGTTGAGGGAAGCACTGGAAGTTCCTGGAGCCTTCAGAGTTCATTTTGAGGTGATGCTGGTGGCTCAGAGGGGATGGCAGACCCGACCAGTGCAGAGTAAGCAGGGCTTGGAGCAGAGGAGTTCAAAAGTGCTGACACACGTTTGAAATTCGTCAGCATATGAATAGTAGATGAATGAAATATGCAACTTTCATGTCAAAAGCTGGATATGAGGTCAGGGCCAGTGGTCTAAAGTCATTCCAGTTCTGCCCAGCGTCACACTGGGTGTCATCAAACAATCCCACCCAGCATGGCACTTTGTATGTAAACACTGGCAAAACAGCATTAGCCATGGACTATTCTCATGTGTGTCTCAAGTCTTGCACAAAACCTCGGCTGGCTACAGCCTGGGCTGTCTTGTGCATGCCAAATATTCGCAGTACACTATTTTTCACCAGCGCCCTCACCTTTGCAATCTATCTGTGTTTTAGCAAGCTGATTTACAAGTACATCTTTTCTGAATCATTATCTGAACTGGCTGCCAGTTGGCCCAAGGCAGACATCCAGGCACTCGAGACTGGGAGAATCGGTTCCAGCTGCACTCCGTAATTAGGAAAACCCTGGTCTGTAGCCGGATGTCCAGATGCCTTGCCAAGGAGCGTATCATTTGGTTCAACAAACAGTATTTGTAAGGAAAAAAAATAAAAAGAGTGGAAGATGTAATGGGACAAAGTTCATATGCCAGCAATTGCTCCTCTGTTCCTCCTCACGTTTCCTGTTTGTAAGCTGGAGAGGTGGGTCATGGTGGGAAGAGGAGGTCTGGGGAGGTTAAACAAATCCTCAGGATTTCAACTCGGATAGAAATAAGTTTCTTATACTCCCCACAGAGATGGAAAGTACTTGAAATGCCATTTCTTTCATGGTTTCGCACCAGGGAAAAACTGAACTTCGCATTTTGTTGTGTAACAAGAGTTGCAGTGCGATGTGTTTTGTCAGCAATGAGAATTGTTATGAAAACTCTATACGTGACACATCTCAGCTAAACCCTTGTGCTCCCTGAAGTGTCTTCATTTCAAACACACATTCAAGCTCCCTTCAAGGTTTAGGGGTTTATTTTTGCTTGTTCTGTTGACATGGATTAACAAATGTGAAGCCTCCAAGAATAGATTTAATAATATCATGAAAAATATCAGAGCTTTTGCCACCAATGCCATTTAAGCAATCTCAGCAACTAGATTAAATGACTTGCCAAAACATTTGAGTGTTTTCCAACAATAGGATTCCCACAGTAATAAGAGAATGTCATTGCACAGGATATGGTACAAAATGCCATGCCAAACTCCACTCTGGATGATTTAGCAAAGAAAGTAAGTATCTCCTCCTCCTTTTCTTCCCAGTTCACCTCTTCCTCTCTCTCCTGCTCCAGAAACAGCTACTTCTTAAATTTAGACAAGCAAGAGTTAACTGATCTATTCCAAGGGATCTGTGGGAAATTGGAAGGTCCTACCTACAGATTATTGTTCATCGCAGGAGGCCACTTTTTGATGTGAATAACTTACATGTTCTATATAATCTGCAGTGTGGACTTGACAAGTTGTTCCTGTCTGACCCTGTAGTTCTCAGTTTTTCTCTAGTGATGAAAATATATTTGAATGAAATTCATGAAAGGTCATCTGGCAAAACACGTCTGTCTGGATCTGATTTATCTCCAGCCAACCTTCTGGATTTCCTTGTGTGCTGGTTGACATTCACAAGTTGACGTTCTCCTGTTGTAGCTTTCCATCTCGATCTGAGACAACTGTGGAGTTTTTTTAATGTAAGGCTTTGGAGGAAAATATCGGTAACTTAGCTGAAGTTGTTACTTCAACATACCTTTTTTTATATCAAACTCTTGAATGTTTTGAAGTCTTGCCTTAACTCAATCCAAGAATTTCTTCTTTATCCTTCTCTTCAAGTTATTCCCTATTTAGTTGTTCTAAAAAGTAAGAAAGACAGCATATGTAACAGCTCTTGTATTCACATGTAACTCAGCAGAGTACTGATACACTGAAAATAACCTTCCCATAAGGCTCATCCAGCAGTTACCCCTGTCCCTCTGCTCATGGAGGCAGGTTAATATTGTCCTTTGCTGAAGGTGAAGCACCTTCTTCTTGCTGTGTACAACAACAAGGGTGAGGAGCAGGCTCCACGGGCATCTTGCACGTATTTTGGGCCAGCAGTTACCATGACCCAGTGCTAGATCAGATTCATTGCATTTTCACTGATTTCAACTGTGCATAATTTTTTGGCAAAAAAAAAAGTATGTAGTGGGCCTTCTGTTCTGGCTATTTTCTGGATTCTCTTTTTTTTTTCATACTGTGAATAATGAGTCCAGCTGTTTTCTCTGTCACTCAGAACTTTCTGTTGCTCAATGACAAAAACAAACTTTTTTTTTTCCTCATGGCAGCTATGAATATGCACAGCAGCATTGGCATCTTGGAGCTGTGCCATTCAAGTATATTTTACTACACGTCATTAAAGCAGAAGGTTCATCAAACATCCCATTAGTGTTTTGTGACTGCTGTTCAAGATCTCTTGATGGGGCATAGACCTGCTACCTTCCCCCTCTTCCCTTTCTACTCCTTAGCTGCACCCAAGGAGATGAAGCCTGCTGTGGTGGATATGCTTTAATGAACACTTCTTAAAGTGGAGCTGATTTATATTCCTTTGTTAATATAATGTTGCATGTAAACTGAGATTCTGCTTAGTAAAAAAATCATCAACCTCTGTGGTCAGCTGCCTAAGTGAAAGAAAAAAACCCAAATACATCAGTTCTTACAAAAAACAATACAGAAGTTCTTACCAGTGGTGTGACTTGGGGCTATAAAGCAGGAGCCAGTAATGTCAAGAGATTTCAGTCCAAACAGAGAATTTTTGAAAATTAATTTCGGATGCTTATTACAAAGTAGAAAGTAACGTAATTTCTGGCAAAACTGTTGACAGCAGACGTAATGCATGATTGCAATAGCCCAGACTCTGTGTTATATGGAAATTAGCTCTGTGTAAGAAGCTGCAGACAGCGTAGCACTCACAGAATACAACAGATGACAAAATTGGAGCCTGATGTCCTGATGTAATAGTCATCGCTGAAGTAGGAAATCCATGAGGTAATAGAATTTGTGAATATGATTTTAAAATTATTGTAATTCTTTAAAAGTGAAGGTGACTTAGTTCAGATGAAATCAAACTCGGAGAAGCCAGCCCAGTAATGTGCTCCCAGTTCTGCAGACTACACAAAAGTGACGCTTGTTGAAACCCGCGTTTCCCATCTTCCCCAATTCCTCCACCCTCGTGCCTGAAGCCATGGAAATCAAAAGCAGAGCTATTCAAGCTTTGGATCAGCTCTGAACACATTGTGACGCTATCCACAAACACATCTTTGCACCAGGATCCCGGGGGCGTTCCCAGTGCCTCTCCTAGGAAGAGGGAGAAATCGGATCCTGCCGATAACCAGATCCCAGGGCAACCAGCTCATTTACAGTAGCTCTTCCCCTCCTACTTGCACTCCATTTGAAACCACATTTTCTAAATTATCTCCTCTAGGACACTGAAAATAATCTTTTTTTTTTTCTCTGTGTTTTTTTTTTTCCCAGGAGTGACACAAAAGCAATGGGGCACTGATGGTCAGAGGACATGCACAGGCCTTTGGCCTGTGGAGAGAAAATCAAGCTCTACCAAGGTAAAATAAATAAACTATGTTTAGATAGCAGTCAGCAGAATGCATTCAGGTTTTAAAAACAATCACCGATTGCTGAGCAGTGTATTTGGACTTGGTTTTGTTTAGCTAGGCTTAGCTTAGGCAGCAGAACAGCCAAATAAAACGATGGGTAAATGTTGTGATTCTCTGCAATCTCAGTGAGGGGATGGGGGAAATTGCATGTGTTGTGGGAAGAAAAAGAAAGTTGTTAAAATCACCCCAGGAGACTAAATCAAGTGGTATCCCAAATATCAGTACACTCTGTCTCAGATGTTCTCAAGATAAAGCCTGAGGTTTTCAGTTCACCACAATTACTTTGTGTAAGTATTTTTTTCACAAGATGCAGTGAAGCTTGAAAGCTCCCAATGAGCATAAGATCAGCTGGTCAGATCTTGAAGATCCATTTCTTTGCCCAAGATTGGAAGCAGGGAATAATACATATACTCAAGCAGAAAAAGGAAAAGTAAATTATTTAAAACATTGTTGTATGAGCCTGAAGATAATCAGGAGCATTTTTGACATGCCTTTGGAGTATTCCAGGATGTCTCCATCTGTGCAGCCCTTAACAAAAGAAATAAATGTCAAATTAACTGCTGGAGCATGAGAGATGCATCCGGCATTTCAAGAAACATTCTTCTCTGGTGCCCTGTAGAAATGTTGGAGAAGTCGAGAGTTTTTGAAGACATGCAAAGGTCCTAACCTGTAGGTAGGAGTAAATGTAGTGCAGAAAATATGAGGCAAATGTTGTTACAAACCATGAAAGAAACAAAGGAGGAAGAAAATGCTTTTCCTGGGGCTGTGAAATTATTGAATTGTCAAAACCACAGGCAGCTGCTTTAAAGAGTTGATTAAATTTACTTAGCGTTTCACCTCATTAATAACCTCTTGATCTACCTCTACCTGTTTGGGTTCTCAAATCAGCCTTCCCAAGAGTCAGGAAGAGACTGTTTTCTATGTTGTTTCCATTCATGGAGGGCAGGAATACAGGAATGGTTTTCCCCATGGGCTTCAGTGCAGTGTCCTGACTCTGGCATGCAAGCTCTGAGAAGGATGACCATGGCACTCGGGAGGTCATAACTCTGTCACTCACATTGTCTTCCTTGAGGAAGAAGAATATTATGCTTTGTGAAACACTTGTCAAGTACTAGCATTGATTATCAGATGACAGATGCCCAGATAGGACTGAGATGAATTCATAACAGCCAGGAATGGTACAGCCAGAAAACAGCACCTAAACCCCAAATGAGCTTTCATTATGAAGCTAATCCTTAGATGCTGTGTGCCAATTGAGTGGTGTTGTTTTTTTCTGTTAGGATCGGGCGATTTAGGAGCAGAGGGCAGGAGCAATCTAATCAGCCAATTTACAGCAGCAGTGAGATTAGTCCAGATGCTTTATTGCATGTGACTTATGTGACCAGCCGTGTGGATAATAATAACAGGAGATTTTAAACTCGGGTTTACTCTTTGTCAGATAGCTTTACTGTAAAAGCACCTCCTTTGTCACATCGAGTGAAGTAATGTATGGTCTTTCAAGATAGATGCTTACTGTTGTGGTTGGAAAAATGAACTTGGGCCACTGTCAATCACTCTTGGATATATATGGCTTTATATCATTAATAGGTGCCACCAAGTAATCACAAGCAAAAAGGCACTAATGAATTAAAATAGTACCCAGAAGTCTTACAGGTAATTATACCACTTCTGTAGGAGGGAACATGGAGAAGGTTTTTCTGTGCTTGTAACTGGTGAGGTTGCACAGCAGTCATAGCTCTGGTGCCCATATGTCCTCTGCAGCATGTGATGGCACACATGGACCTTCAGACTAATGACCCATAATATATTTAAATGCATTTTAAATTCCAGCAGACTATCATGAAAGAGCAGTTTCGAGTCTGAAGCTGGCAGTTGCCTTTGATGTGTTTTATACAAACGTAGCAGCCACAAATCCCAGCTGTGATGGGTTAAATACTGAAAATAATAGTATAGAAAACACAACTTCTTTTTTTTTTTTTTTTTTTTTTTTTTTCACCAGAGTGATAAGATTTTCATCAAAGTCTCCCAAAGAATTCAGAGCTGATTGCAAGAGCGTGTGTTTTTAAATGAAGAAAAGTTAGTATGAATAGAAAGTTAACAAGAAATCTTGAACAGAACTGTCTGGTGTGATGGATGGTAGATGAGGAACAGTTACGTACATTATGATAGAGTATGTTGATAAATTGAATCTTTTCATTTGCAGGAATCTCTGTCATCACAAAATACAACATTGATTTCACCGATAGTCATTTCACAGATGATTGATGAGACTAACCCAAAAGAAAATTGGCCCGCTTTGTCTATGCAGTCCATGGTCCCCCAGCCCAGTGCGTATCACGCAAAGCAATCTCTGGCTAACCATGGTTCAGTCAACATTAAGAGAGCATTCATGGTACTTCCCAGCAGATTAGAAATTCAGGCATCTTTAGGTGACACCACATCCCCATTGGATTCTCCCATCGCAGTGGAAAACCGGTGTCAAAACCAGAAGAAAGGGTTTGCCTTCATAACAGTTACATCTAGACGTGTTGCCGTGCGCTCCGACGACCCAACACATGGACCTGGGGCTGTGCGAGAGCCCAAGGCTGTGTCACCCACCTTGAGCAAACTCTCTGCTGCCCTCCGTCGCTGGTCTCCACCAGACCACACAAACCAACATGCTCCTCCATTAAAGATTTCTGCGTCTTGCTCGCAATTAGCACGAAAGAAGCTTTTGGACTCTGGAAACAAGGAGAGCGGTGTGGGTCTTCAAAGCAGTGATGAAAGAGAGAAAGTACCACCTTCATTCACCTCATGTGTCCACGTTCAGGTTTCTCAGCAGTGTCCAAACACCATCTATTATTTAGACAAGTCTCTCACTGTGTGCATTGACCGACCTCGAATTAAATGCCAAAAAATTCATAGATCAGCGTTGTCCTTCTACGTAAATTGCAGTTCGTCCAGACTAACAGCAGATGGAGTAGATGGCATAGCTAATGGAGAGCCAAGAGAGGAGATACTTCAGACAAAGCTCCTAGGAGAAAACAAGACTCCACTGAGATCAAACTTGAGTGCAGGCTTAACAGAAAATAATGTAATTAATAAAGAGAAAGCAAATGAAGGCTATTTGGGTAGTAAATACCCTTTACAAAGTGTCTTTGCTGGAAGTTCAGAGACATTTGTGGGTATACCCAGAGGACCTAATAATGCAGTAGCAACAAAGAAAGATGATGATAAACACTCTGGCAGCTATCACGCTACATTTTCTCTCCAGCTTCCTAATTCAAGTGATGAGGCAGGTAAGTAATTTGCAGAAACCTCAACCCGGTGGAGCAGAAGTTCAGGCTGGGACAGACCCACCACAATGAATTTATGTGAGCAGATAATAGTAATCCTTGCTTCTCAAAGGCGTAGTGAGTCAGAGCACAACCCAGACATTTTCCTTTCCAGGATTATACCATGAATATATTTGCCATGCTAGTGATGCATGCTGCTCATCAGCTGGTAGAGAAATCTCTGCCTGTGTTTTCTGTGTTAAACTTCTATTTTTAACCATTTATAACTATAATTTATTTTATTTTTTTTCCTCCCAGCAACATGCAAGCCCCTGAAAAATAATTAGGTCATTCTTTGTATAAGGGCTGAATTTTAAGGTGTGAAATTAAGAAGGAGATGGCTGCACTGAGCTTGGGTCTGTGCTCCTTGCCATTAAAATATACTCTAGTTTATCACTTTTTATTTAGAAGGCTACAGTAATAAGCTTAGGCTTTTATAATTAACGGTTCCAGGTAAATGATTTGCAAATCTTAAACACATTTGTTCCAAGCATCTTGCAAACACAAAATTTTCATTGCAGCATTGCTCCTGGGGAAGGGAAAGGTGCCATGGGGATTGCTTCACGCCCACTATAGGACAGCTTCTGCTGTACTGGGCTGTGGCAGCTATTTTACAGTGCACGAGTTGAACCACCACAGCTGAGTTTATTGACTCTCCAGGAAGGGAGCGTAGATGGGAAGAATGTCAATGAGGGGGTCTGGATTCTACCAGAAGCACTAAGGTTAAAACTTAAACACCTCTCCTCCCCGTGTATCGTGCAGCCTCAGGCTACATTTAATTGCAATTACCCTGTTCTTGTATGGCCTTTTTGATCTAAGGGTCAATGTATGAACATAAGCTACTTAGTAAGATTTGTACCTTTGTCTTCCCAGTGTGGAAATGGGGGGGTGGGGTGCAGGAAGAGAAAGATGAGAAGCTGCATGCTGTCTCATGGGCTGGATGAGGTACAAAACCTGGGCTGCACCATCCCTTTGCACCTTGCTGCCCTCACTTTTCCGTGCCTGAAACCAGTGGAACTGCTTCTGCAGTTATCAAGGTGTGAAGAGTGAAAGGTGCTGCTTTATTCAGAGGCCTCCTTCTTCAACATTTAGAAAATTATCAGCAGAGCCAGGATTTTCTACAGAGAAACCAGTAGTGTCAGTAATTCCAGAGTCAGAGCCTTAAATGAAAGCCGCATGGGTTTGCAGGGTGAAGCACACACACACACCCCCTGCTCAGGCTGGCTGCTAAAGAAAACCTCAGATAAAATCTTTATGGTATTTATCTTTAAAGGTCTTTATGTTTGTAAATGCAATCCAGGTTGTCCATTGTCCAAGGGGAGATGGCACAGTGGGGAGCAGCAGAGGGAAGATGCGAACCAGTCCTAAAGGGCTGGGGAGAGAACTGTAAAGGGGTGAGGGTTGGTGAGGATCTTCCACTGACCAGCACCAGCAAAGCAAGCATTTCAGCTTTGGACTTCATTTCATACCATCCTAATTTCTAATAACAATGTCTTCCTGAAGCTTCCATAGGAAGTACTATGTAATCAAGGCTTTGTTCAACACCTTCTAAGGTCTCTCTGTGCTATACCACAGCAACAAGGATGAGAATAATGAGCTTTTCCTAAGACTTGGTGACACAGCGGTGGCCATGAAAGAATCACTTTTACTAGAAGTAATTAGAAAGTGAAACAGAGCACTGCTCAAGGTTCCACAGCTTTACTGAAAAGAGGAAATAAGTGAGGTAACCAGCTGAGAAACACTGGGGGTTTTTTGCAAAATTACTTCCACCATTTGTGTACACAAGAATACAGGTGTAAATAAACATGGGAAGTGTCACCTTTTTAACTGCTTCCACCTTTTGTGTAAGCCATAATGTAGAATGTAAAGATATAGATTTCTCTTGATCAGACCCTTTGTAATGCCTAAGAAGGTGTTTATCAGCTTACTACAACTTTCCTGTATGAAATTTGTATAAACAGGCAGAATAATGCTTCAAAACAACAGCCTTTCACACCAGGATCCTCAAGGTAATGAGTTCTTGCATAGCTGTCAGCCATTCAATGTGACAAACCATAAGAAAACTAGTTAAATGCATGAGATATCCATGCTGCTTATTAAAATGAAAAGCCACGGGTATGATTTTAACCCAGGAGAAAATGAAAAAAGTGTGTTTCCCCTGAGTTCTGAAAATGGGTGAAGTGCCGAAAAGAAGCAACCTCTTAGATCCAATGTTCTGCACTGGTGCAAACATGGTACAGTCCTACAGCCTGTTATATGGTGGGGTTTTTTCCTAGACTGGTTTTAAAGATCTAAACAATCTGCCTTCTTTCTTTTCACTGTGGGACTTCTGTGTATACAGCTGAATACTGTGAGATGCTGCTTTATGAGCACAGCAAAATAGCTACCCCATCAGCAAAGTCCTTTATACCATTACAGATTCCCAGTTCTTTTAGATTTTTAATTTTTTTTTTCCCCCTCCACTGTTTACCAGCTCAAATCCATTCACGCTAAGCTTTGGTGTGCTCTATGTTTATGCAATGACATGGTTGTGAAATGAAATGTTTGAAAAGAAGGAAGAACTTGCAAAGAAGGGGCAGCGAACAATTTTTGATGCTGTCTTAATGCTTTAACCTAGTTATCTTATGGATTAAGGAACTGCAGAGACCACTTTGCCCATCACATTTCTGATGACCCAGAAAGTTTGAGTTTGTATTAGTTTGCAGCTGTAGGCAATAGCTTCCTGCCAGCAGAAGTACAAGTGGTAATAACATCACCATGGCGAAAAAAAAAAAAAAAAAGAAAAAGAAAAATTACTTTCAAGGCTACACTTTTCTGTATGAAATCTGTAAATGTCATTTCCAGGATGTATTGGCTGCCTTATTAGGATCTGAAGTGGAACAAGCACCCAAATACTTTGCTTTACAGGTACCCTGGCCAGGTTTGCTGTTTCCTATTGGGCTAGTTGAGTCATGGCCCCTTTGGAGTGTCTTTTTATTATTTTTTTTTCCTAATTTTTCATGTGGCTTCACTAAAGTAATGACGACTTTACTTATAGTATTACTCATACTATTTCATGTTCAAATCCATATATCCAAGACTTGGCTTTATCGGGACCTGGATAACCTAATCTAAGGCCCTGCTTTCAGCAGGAGGTTGGTCCAGATAATCTCCAGGGGTATATATTTCCACAATATGCCACATATGAAAAGGATATTTGAGGAATATTAATGAAATGTAAATCTTGGGCTATGCTTATGGATGGTAATTATACTTAGAAATCCAAATCTCTTCGACTTAGCACTGAAAGCCATGTTTCATGCTATAGCATCCCAAGGATGGAATACGATCTTGTGATTTCACTGCTATGGACCGTATCGTCTGGTGACTGTTGCTCTGCATACTTCACTTCCATTATCTAGCAAGAAATTGGATGTAAGTGCTGGAAAATCCATGTTACACATGAAGTCAGACTTGAAATGCAGGAGGACATAGAGTCGTAGGACATAATTGTGTTTATTATTAATGAGTGGCCAGCATTTAAATCCCGTGGGCAGCTTAAGGAACGTGTACATATTAATGTGAAATGGCCCACTGAGAGCCACATGACCCACCTCAGAGATATGACCAAGGGTAAGCCTGGGCCAAGCTCCATGAGGTCCTTGTCAGAAGTGATCGATGTGCATCACTCTGCCCTTGGTCATGGCTTTTAACAAGCTGTCAGAACTTGCTAATGCTGCTTTTAAATGAATGCTGCAATTTCCTTTACTGTCTGTAGCTGATGTCTCATAAATACAATGTAAGTTAAAAATGAAAAGATTAGTCTTGTTTCTGCCTAAGACAGGAGCATTTTTAATCTTAATTTCTCACCTACCTTTCATGAAGAATATATTCCACATGAATATCTAGTTTTCCATCCATCTTTTACAATCTATTACCTACAGAGTTTAATGCTGAATTAATAAAAAAGGGCAAAGAGAAGAAATTGGGACAAATTTAAATTCATTTTGACCTCTTGATTAAACAATATCATCACTTTATTATGAAAGATTGTGCTAATATCTACATTTGTCTGTTTAAGCTCAGATAATTGTAAACGTCCTGATGCCTGGGCACCTTCACAAACCTCGACAGCGTTAGAAACTGAAACAATTTTGGCTAACACTTTCATAATGTCTGCACTTCTGTTTTTCTTTTGTTGTCATACCCAAAAATATGGAGGATGTGCAAGGAGGTGGCAAAAGGGCATCTCGTGAATCACACCCTTATGTAAATTACCTGGAAGTAGGGGAATTGGGATTATGAGGTACGCGTGAGTCAGCAGCGGAAGGTGAATGTGACGTGATGGTGATGGTTGGGCAGCAGTGAGGGCGGGTGCTTGGAGCCAGCCCCAGCATGGGGGGTGTCTGGGGACGCTACGTTGCCGGTGTCCCTTCTCCTGCAGAATGGAGGGCTGAAGCATTCAAGAAGGGGAAGAACACATTTCAATCAGTGAACAGGACAGATCAGAGAGCTGGTATTGTATCTGCTTTTACATTTTCCTAAAGAGCAGGTGACTTGAAACCATAATTTACTTACTTAAAACAACCCAAGACAGCGAATGGGGAAAAAATGAGTTGGGATCTGGATTTTTGGGGTGTTGAATGGCCTCAGGTGATGATAGACTTTCTTAAGCTTGCTTTCTTAAAGGGGGGGTTTATTAACAATTGTGGAAGCCAGCAGCATGGTTTCTAAGGGGTAAATAATTAGACTTCAATTTATTTCAGGAGCTATTTTATTTTTTTCATGTAGTGTGCATGTGTGTAGGTTCAAGAAGGACAAGGAACTGCTGGAGAGAGTCCAGCGCAGGGCCAATAGGATGATTAAGGTTCTGGAGCACCTACCATGTGAGAAAAGGCTGTGAGAGCTGGGTCTGTTTAGCTTGGAGAAGAGGAGGCTGAGAGGGGGACCTAATCAATGCTGATCAATAGCTAAAGGGTGGATGGCAGGAAGATGGGCCCAGGCTCTTCTCAGTGGTATCTAGTGACAGCACTAGGGGCAATGCCCATAAACTGGAAAATGGGAGGCTCAACCTCAGCATGAGGAAATACCTCTTCACTGTGAGGGTAGCAGAGCCCTGGAACGGGCTCCCCAGAGTGGTGGTGGAATCTCTGTCTCTGGACACTTTCAAAAGCCACCTTGTTCCTGTGTGATCTACCCTGGGTGACCCTGCTGGACTAGATGATGTTTAGAGGCAGCTTCCAACCCCTTCCATTCTGTGTTTCCGTGATGCTATATGTGTATATATATACATGCATATGAGTAAAATCAGAACAGCTGGTGCTGTGGGATTTTGGTATGCTCCTACCTGCAAAGCTAAAACTGTTCTCATTTTAAATACCCAGCAGAAAGGTATTTGAGACACTTGTATATGAAGAAACTATTTGTAGGTCACCTTTAAACTA
>JANIJG010008009.1:5565-20557 GCA_024611175.1 Megaceryle torquata | reverse complement strand
TATCAATCAACACCCCCCAGCCCCTCTCTGCTGAGCAGCTCTCCAGCCACTCCTCCCCAGACCTGTAGCACTGCTGGAGGTTGTTTTAGCCCAAGTGCTGGATCTGGCAGTTGGCCTTACTGAAATTCATACCATTGTCCTTGGCCCATCAAGCTAGTCTGTGTAGATCTCCGCAGAGCCTCCCTGCCTTTGAGCAGACGACATGTCCACCTCGCTTGCTGTCATCTGCAAACTCACTGAGGGTGCCCTCGATTCCCCCCTTCCAGGTTATTGATGAAAATATTAAACAGAACTGGCCCCAGTACTTGAGCCCTGGGGGACACCAGTTGTGACTGGCCACCAACTGGATTTTACTCCATTTACTACCAGTCTTTGGGCCTGGCCATCAAGCTAGTTTTTTATCCAGTGAAGCGTATGCCCAAGCCGTGAGCAGCCACCTTCTCCAGGAGAAGGCTGTGGAAGACGAAATAAAGTTCAACTTCCAAAACCAATGGAGTAAAGTTCGTTTTCTGTGCCTGCAGTGCAGAAGATTCAGTTTAAAGGTTAAACCTGTTCCTACTTGCTCTGTCTGCGTGGAGATCATAGAATGGTTTGGGCTAGAAGGGACCTCTAGAGGTCATCTAGTCCAACCCTCTGAAGATCAGCTTCAATTTGGAGCAGTATTTTCCTCATAGATATATTCTACAGACCTATGGTTATTTCTGCTTCCACTGGACTCTGGTGGCTCCATGTCTGTCTTAGGCCCCAAGAAATTGGGAGTGCCCAAAACATTATTGCTTGAACAGAGTGTTTAGCAGTATAGTGAAGACCGGACAATTACTCTGAAGTGGCACTTTGTGTATGTATTCCAGTATTCCTCTTTCCCAAAGGCACAAGATTCCTGGCTTACAATCCATTTGTGGTCTTCTGTGATGTCTGGGACCATTTTTGACACACCTGCTGTGTTTCCAGCTCTGTGCAGCTATGCTGTGTTTTTCCTGTTGATTAAACTTGCACTACCTGCCTAAGTTTAATAGCTCTTTCTTGTCCCTGTTTCACATCATCCTCTTTTTAGACCATTCTTAGAGTTTGTCAAGATAATTAATTAATTTCAGGTTTTTGGGTTTTTTTTTTATTTCCATGAACTGTGAAATGGTGGTAACTATTGTAAGAATGGTTTTCTGGTCAGTCCCGATTCTCCAGACTCGGAGTCTCCTCACCTCTGTACAGTTCTTAGAAGGCCAAAGTGTAGCTACTATCTTGGACCTGCACTGCATAAAAAAAGAAATTAGTTCTTAATACTTAATTCCTAGGTATTTTGGAGGTAGGTAGAGAATTCCTAATTTTGGTATGTGTCCCGTGTATGCTTTAGTTTTCTTTACCTTATTCATCCATGATGGATTCTTACAGGTATTTCCTGATGGCCCTGAGCTCTCAAAGCCTTTCTTTTAAATGAAGTGTAAAGTTTTTAGGTTCAATTACCAAGTTCAACTCTGTAGACATTTGTGGTTTAAAGGTATTTCTGTTTCTGGTGTCTGTTATATACATTTAATATGCTTGTCATGCCTTGCTTTTCGCTTTAGGGTGTTGGAGTATATGAGCCACAGTTTGTTCTCATCCAGAATGCGTAGTAAAATAAATTGTAGGATGACTCTAAGTGTTAAGTGCTGACTGACTTTGAGTAAATCCCATGTATTAGGAGGGCAGAAAACGTAGCTAATTCTCAATTAAAACTTTTAGAAGCGCGAAGGCGTTGGTATGTGCTTTCTAACTTTCACTACTTTTGATAAATAAGATTGTAATTTTTATTTATTTATTTTTTTAACAGAAATCTTTTGGACAGAGATACATTTTCTAAATCTGATCCGAGTAAGTATGCAGCATTTTATTGTTTCTTCTCATCAAACATTCCAAATGTGGATTTAATGTGGATTAAAAATTGAGTAGGTGATTTTCTTCATTGTCAGTTAGGTTTGTGTTGTCTTCGTGATAATTATTTAAAGTAATTGAGTCACACTTAAATAAGTTACACTTACATTTTCTGTTATATGAAGACTCTGTATCCAGTGTTGCTTTCCTGAGCTACATGGTCCCTTATTTAGCAGTCAACCTCCATTTTCCTAAAATTAATTTAAAAAGAAGTGTTTTGGTGTTGGTTGGGGTGGGTGGGTTGGTTGGTTGGGGGTTGGTTGGTTTTTTCAGGTGTCTGTTGTTCTAGATCTCTTTCAAAGCTAGTAAACAACTTCTACAGAAATTAGAATCCCTTGTTGCTGCTTATACACAGTTTCCACTAATCTTGGGAGTCAAACGCTGAAAAATAAAGTTACATTAATTTGTGTCTGGAAACCACGACCTTTCCTGATCAAAAAGGTGTTTTATGAATGAACGTTTTCAGATATGCAAGCTAGTGACACTCGCTTTCCCCAGAAGTTTTAATCCTTTATGACTGGATCCCCAAAAGCTGTTATGGCTATGAATTCAGACATGATAGGAGTTTTGATGTAAAATCCCCCCCCCCAATAGTGTTTAATCAAAGTACTTCTCTAGTGTTAATAGGCTAGTCCTTAGATTATGGTGTCTTGGGTCATGTCGTCTCCCCTACCGCTCTCCATATCCTTTTATCTGTAAGTTAATTTTCTTTTTTTTTTATGTCTGGGCCTTTCTTCCTTAAAATACCATGTATTGTGCTTATGGACATTGGAAATAACCTGAGGCACATATCCTTCTATCAAGTGTCTGGATGTGAAAGCACATCCCGATGGGATATACTTGAGCACCGAGTCATGTGATGGTATGAAACGTTTGAGTATTCTTGTGAGAATATGTTTGTCCATCCTTAACAAAAAGTTTCTTGAGAGAGATTCTACAGTAGACTTTTGATGGGAAAAGCTCCTTCCTGAGGAAAAGCTGTACGAAGTTGGAAGTAGCTTTGACATTCCTAATGTATAAAATCTTTCTTTAAAAAAAGGAGATCTAGGCAATACCATGCTTCTGGTGTAGGGAGGTCGTGCAGAAGCAGAACTGAGAGTCTTGCATATTACCAATTGGTTTTAATTGGTTAATAAAAACTCAGTTGTCTAAGGTGAGCAATTCTGAAGAGTGGCCAGCGACCTACTGTCCCTGACAGATTGAATTCAGAGATCTCTTCACTGAGTCAAGGCACCTTTCAACAAAAGTGATGAGGTGCCTGGGTGTTAAGCTCAAATATTAGGGACAAGAGCTTCAAGTTTTTACCAGCTAGGGAACCGCATTAAGCATAAAATGCAGGGATTGAGTAGCAGGGGATGGCAATGTGACCTGTGTGGGAGGAGGCCATGAACCACCCAGTGGCTGTCACAGCTGCTTCCAGTCAGCTCTGAAATCCATCTGAGTCACCATGGCCTGCCAGAACTTCTGCCAGCCAGGGCAGCACGCGGTGCCCTGTATATGTGAGAAATAAAACTGAGCTGGAGACACAGCAGCCGGAGACACAGCAGCCGGAGATGCACTTGTGAAAGCACACGCCCCGTGCAAAAGGCAGTGCACCTCTGAGGGTCTGTGGGCAGCCCAGGCAGGGGCAGGTGGGCAAACCCGAGCCATCGTGGCTGGTGGGTGACCCGTGCTGGGGAAGGGACACGAGGAAACAGAGTGGTGGGAAAACAAAGAAATCTCAATACCTATCTTTAAAATATTTCTGAGAGGTAAACTGGTGGGATTTTTGATGGGATCCATATAGGGAAATAGTTTAAGTGCTACAACCTTGCCTGTCAATTCAAAACATACTGCTTTCTTGTTTCTGGTGACTGGCTTATCTTAAACCCCAAAACTGGCGGTGTGCCTTTGAGATCCGGTCAAGTGGTGGGTACCGTAGTTACACTGCCAACTCGGAGGTTAGCAGCTCAGAAATGTGCAATATGACAATACTGTCCTTGGTAAAGAGGGAGAGGAGAAACTGCTGGCTCTGGAAGTGCTCGTACTGCATTTGCACTTGGGGAAATTACTTGGCAAAGCAGCTTTGGTTGCGCGTCCTCTCCAAACAGCGTATATTTAATGTTAGTGTTCTGCAGGGGTTTTTTATTAGCCAGTTTAGTTTGTTTGCTCCCAGTGTCCTTTAGGTGAGCGCAGAGATATGGCCCTACTGTAAAAGTGAAAGGGGTAAGGGTGTAGTATAAAAAATGCTGTTCTTCTCCGTAGCTGCAAGTACGGCAGGAGAGCTTCCCTTAGTGTCTGCTTGGACAGAGGCCATTCTGAGGCCGGTCTGTATACAGCAACTGTATCCTGTTAGTTAAAAAAGGTGTCAAAACCAGCATCGTACCACTTCACAAAATCCACTTTTAGACCCACCCAATCTGCAACCAGTAGATCTTGTGCAGGGTGGAACCACGTTGAGTCTCTCTGTATGATGAGGTCGCGTTGGATTTGACTCACAGTGCAGGTAGCTGGGGATCCTACTGCTAAAGAAAACCCGATTTTTATCCTCTTGGTCTTTTTCTCAGGGAGGGATGCACATGAGTATGTTGACTCCCATGTCTACATAAACAGTCTTCTCCTGAAATCAAAAAGGAACTTCTGATTTTGACTTGTTCACCGAGGAGGTTTGCTTAGCCTTTTTTTATTTATTTTTTTTTTGATACTGTCATCGCTACTCAGTTTTTATTCCAATACTGGCCACTTCCCTGCAGTCCAGTGTATTCATGCCAAGAGGAAGCTGGCACTTTGCCTCCCTCGAGGCAAGTTACAGAAATAGTGTGGAGATGTTCGATAAATGGTTGGACAGACTGGAAGAGCCCTTGTCTGTGAAGTATTTTGAACAACACTGAAGTCTCTTGCTGACAAATGCTTTCTCCTCAGAGGAGCCAAAGCGAGTCATATATATGGATTTACTGCAGACCATTCTGTTCTTCCAGTTTGGAGACCATTTTTTGATAGGGATATTTTTGCGAAAACCCTTGATTATTTTACATTTTTTGGAGAGAATGAGCTAAAGCAGTGCTTCCCTGATGAGGCAGGGGTAAGACCTGCAAAGCAGATAGAGATTAATGACCTTGGCACGTTTCTTTGTCCAGGGACAGTTAGGCAGAATCATTTTCTTCCCATGCCCTGGCTAGCCAAACTGAGCCGCTGTGTGGCTGCGACGGCAGCAGCATGGGTAGGATTGAACGTCCTCTTGGGGAGTCCCATGACTCTTGAGTATGAAGAGCCTGGTATGAAAGGCAGGAGTGGTAAAAACTCTTCCCTTGGAGGTTCTCCTGAGGCTGCTCAGTGGAGAGTAATGGGGAACCTCTGCTAGAACTAGGTGCAGGATCATGGAAAGATTTAAGTAGCATGGGGAAAAGGCCAACTTTATTGTGGCTAAGACTTCCTTGAAAGGGGAGAGACGTGGTGTCGTGTTTGGAAAAGCCCAGGTAGGCAGTTTGGCTGTAACAGTAGTTGCCAGGCTAAAGGATAGGCACATATGCATGGAATGGGAAAGGGACAGAGTAAGGGAGGCCCAAACTGTCTGGGAATATAAGAAGGTGCAGACTATTGTATTTGGGGAACTGCATCTACAACTGAGTGGTAACTGTTGACACTTCCACCCTCATCTTTGTTGCAAGATTTCATTAAATTTACCTTGGATTGGACAGTGTGATATGAGAGTTAAAAATTACTACATTAGTATTTCTGACTGTAGGTACGGATGTATCTTCCCTTGGAAGAGCTCATATGGCAAAGCCTTCCGAAAGGGTTTCTCAGCCAGCTTCCTTGTGAGGGTATGTTACTCTTCATCAGTGCTCTGCTCTGAACTTCCTCATTGCTCTCTCAGTTTTCCAGATTCTGAGAGAAGAGCTGGTTGTTCAGCTCCATTTTAGGATATGGTTGCATGGTGTGTTGGCTTTTGAAACAATAATTCCCTGTTTATCCTACTTTATTTCTTCCCCTCCCTCATGACAATGCTGTTAACTATTTTCTGCTGGGGTGGGGGAATAAATTGTTTGCTTCATGAAACCTTAGGTCTCTGGTTTGAACAGTTTAGCTGCTTTAGATCAACATATTTATCTGCATTTCTCCAGTTGGATATGACTTCTGTAGAAAATTCTGAGATATTATTGTAATCAGTTTAATATCAGGACATTTATGAAACTATCTTTCTGTGAGCCTTTCAAGATCGTGAATCTTGCCACCAGTGAAGACCAGTATCATGGACAGTTTCTTGAAGATTCCTAGAGTGAGTTGCAGAGGAAAAGTGGGAGATGATATCACCAGTATTTATCAGAAAGTCTGGAATGTGTGTGTTCTCTGGAGCTTTCATTAGGACCGACTCCTTTTGAAATGTCAGCTTGAGACGCCAAAATAGGCGTCATTGTCAAACTTTCACCTTTACTCAAAGTAAATATTACATAAGATGACTGGTCTGTATCTCCATAAAGTACCCACCACATCTGCAGCCTAGGTCCCTTCCAACCAACCCCTAACATTCTATGCTTCTAGAAACGTATCAGAAAATTGCTACTCATACTACAAATTCTTAGCTCTTTTCTCCTGATTTAAGGTTTTATCTCCATTATTCTTGAAGTTAGAGACTCCCAGGATCTACCTTTGTAAGCACTGGGGAGTCGCTGGTAGTGGAGGGGAGTGGAGTCTACTAATGCCTCAGCAATGAAAAGGTGACAGTGATAGCATAAGGCCTCCAAAGAAAATAGACCCAAATTATAGTAAACTGCCTACAGAGAGAGCAGATTTGGAAATGAAACTTCTAAGAGACAAGTAAGTGTGAGAGCAGCCTTCCAAAGAGTAGGACTGGAGTAAGAGACTGAATTAGTTTTGAGGTGGAGCTTGATTTTTAACCCTTTTATGTTGTGCGACTCCCATCTCATCAGCCATGGTGGGAGACTAAAGTTATCCTGCGGTAATCTCTCTTAGTCTTTTTGTTCTTAGCTGTTCTTTTATTTGGCTTCATGAACTAGGGAGATAAAGTAGTGCCAGAATGGTTCTTTTTTGAAAATCTGATGGTAGGGGATATTACAGTTGTACTGTTGCTGGCTTCTCCTCAATATTAAATATCTCATTTTCTAACGTTCTTTCTGTTCCACAGCTGCGCTGCACCATTGTTAGCTGATCTGCTGTAATAACACCACTACACAGGGCAGGATGTAGTACAAAAAATCAAGCAGGAAATCAATAGTTAAAAATTACGATGTTCAAGAAAAATCTGGATGGTAGAAATAGCCAAAGTGCACGTTATCTGTAAAGAGGGACTTTTCCTCTAAATGAATTTCAGTTCTGTTCTCAGCTGGGGTTATAGGTATGAGAAATGTCTAATTGAAAATTCAGACATAAGCTTTTGGCAAAACAGACAAAATCCAAGGTTGTATCTGCTTTTCAAATTAGTAGGGCATTTGCATTCTTGGAAACCACCGCTGCAAATTGGAATTGTAGAACTGGTAACATTAGCTTAAGATCATTTTCCAATGGGGAAATTGAAAGCAATGTTTGCGAGAGCCTACCTGATTTGGTGTTAGCAAATAGGGGTATTTCCAGATTATTTTTTTATATTTTTTTAATTAATTTTTTCTTTTTATCTATGGAAACTTTATTTGACACTTCCTCCTTCTCTCAAGCTCACCTTGGCACAGATCTCACTAGATGCAAAGGTTAGTCAGAAGTTCCATGACCTTCAGAGACTTCTGTAGCTGATTTCGTAGCTTCCATCTCACTCTGTTTTCTCACATTTTCCCCTTTAACTTAATTCTTCCTGTAATGTAGTTCAGCAGCCTACTCCAGAGTGTGCTGTAAAAATAGGCTTGTTGGTTTGGAATCATCTGACGATAAGCAGGAAGTAAAGGCAGGAGTGTGATTGCCCAAGGTTTCATTTAAAGTAAGCAGAGAAAGACAGACATGTCCAGAGACAGATTTATTTTTTTTTTAAGATTTATTATTTTTTTCCTTCTACAAGATATCTTCTTGGAAAAATACATTGAATTGTGTTAACTTTTAACTTCTGTGTGAGCTATAATAATTTAACTTGGTTTTTTTTTTTCTGTTCTTATTTGCTACTGACTAATGAGATCTTTTAGTTTTGGTGTGGAGCAGATACCTTTCAAGTAAGAAGAAAATGTAGTTTCAAGCTTGACTTAATTTCTGCTTTGGTCTGCTGCTGATTCTGACCTCACTGAGAACAAAACCAGGCTTCTGCCTTTATGGTTCAAGGCTGCAACCCAAAACAATGCTATTTTTAACTTTCTGCTGAAAAGTAATGATTGGCGTAGGAGAAGAATTTGTCAGGGGAAAAAAAGTGTTCAAATATCTGTATTTCCATTGTTTAGAGAAGGTTTGTAGTGGAGTTTCAGGTAAAAATTGCTTTATGGTTGTTAACTGCAGCTCTTTCGGGACTGTAGGAAATCCAGTTTATCGTACTCCTTTGGTGCAAATGACTTGTACTTAGAACAGTGCTCAAAAGACTTGATAATAATCCTTGTACCTCTGTCACCAGTGCCTGTGGTGGAAGTTGCAGATGAATGTGTAGCAGGTTCTGTACTGGAAGAACAGATCTGTAAGGAGAGTGATGCCTATGGGATTATGCTGCTTGGTCTTTCAAAAACAGCTCAAGGTGGCAAACTCAATTGGTACCATTTTTTTATTAGGTTTAATTTTTTTTTTTTTTAAAGATGCAGATGCACAATACTTATATACAAATAACTTGAAGCAGAATTAAGGTAGAAAACCTGAGAGGTTTTCCTTTTCCCCTCTTCTACTTTTCTTTCCCCTGTCTCTGTTTCCAGCAGGGTCCTTGTCTGTTTTTACTTTAATTCTCTCATCTCCTTGAAGGAAGTGTAGCTTAGGGTAATTCTGCACCAGGCTAACTGGCTAACTAGCCAGCCCATCCACAGGTAATGAAGACCTGCTCTTACCCAGCTTTACTGCTAAGGAACATCAAGTGATTTGCTGCAGGTCAGGTGTAAGTATTGCCTCCCACTTTAGAGCCACCCTATTTATTAGTTCCTTGCTGCAACAACTAGACCATGTTGTCACCCATCTGGCTGGGCATACTGAAAACAGAGGGGAAATATATTGTGATTTGATGGTCCTGGTGACGAGGAATATCACAGATGAGATGCCACAAACTACGATGTTGGTTCACTTACTTTAAGAATATGTTAAATTCTGCAAATGACCAAACTTACTTTTTTTTTTTTTCTTTTCACAGTCTGTGTTTTGTACACACAAGCCATTGGAAACAAGGAATGGAGAGAGGTAAGATACATATTCATATATTCATAGATACATAAACCTTTGGAGTATACTTAAGGCTGATTGTTTGCCCTAGCAGAAAAGGCCATGTCCTAGACCCTTGAATGCCATGCTAACCAACAGGAGCCCCACCTACTAGTAAACACTTAAAACCCAGTCACATTTATCTCAGTTTCCATATTTGTACCACATTTCCATCCAAAGGGAAACTGAAATTAGAGAAAATATATGCTCTCTGTTCTGATCTGTGGTAGACATCCTCTCAGTATACCTACTGGATCACATCCCTCTGATCTGTGTGAAGAAATGTCAGTTTGAAGACCCTAAATGGGAATTCACTGGCAGCAGCAGTGGACATACACAGAGTTCTGAATGCCTGTGTAACTAAATGTGAAAAAGAGGAGTCTTCAGGCATTCAGGTGACTTAGGTGGCTTGCTGCAGCTTGGTAATCAAGCATAGGTCACCACGGAAGTATTTCTGCTATAGAGTTCAGAGGATTTTGTCAGAATTCTGCCTCTTCTTTGTTGTCTGTGGTTCATATGTAATTTTGTGGATTTTTCATACTTTTCTGGTGTAACTGTTAAAAGAAGTATGAACCATTTTTAAAATCACAATTGCCCTGATGGTAAAATTATAACGTTATCACTTTGGAATATGTCCCGTGTACTCGTTTTGAGGTGATTTAAGAGACTGTCAATAGAAAGATTCCATCTGCTCTGGATTTTACCTGATCCAAGTTTGTAATGGTTGCAGCGTGTCACCACCTTATAGGTCTGTACTATCTTCTGCCATTTTATCTCCTTGACCAAAGCAAAGCCACCCAAACGGGGCACTGTGCAATGTTACTGCTTGCATTGCATCTTCCCGCTGCTGAGAAGGTGCCTTGGCTAGGTGATGCACTTTTGGCATGTGGTTACGGTGTCATATGCCCCCTTAGAAACTACAGGAGTTAAAAAGTACATTTAACATGCCAGCTAGTGGAAAATCTTACGGCTTTTTTTATTTTAAGACATAATTATCTCTATCTTGTCTATCGGGAGAAGGTCTAGGTCTGGGTATTTACAACTCAGTTGACTGTTGAAACTATTTATAGTTCATGGAAAAAGATAATGTCCCGAGGACAGTTCATCAGACCCAGAATAGATGTCTGCATTAGATCAGATGAATCATTCTTTAGAAATGCCTCCAGGTGATGATCAAAAGGCTCCACTTTTGATTATGTCAGATGTAAAGTTCGGTGAGCAGAATCCCATTCCCAGTAGCTGTTATGACAGTTGAAATTCAGAGGTTGGAATGATGGAACGGCTGAGCAGGGCTTGCGTTTTGTATGTTATGGTGTATTATATTTATACCAGCAGTAAAAAAAAAGGCAGTGGGTAGAAGATTAGTTGATACATGCGTTAGATGGGTAATCTCCAGTCTTTATCTTTTCTGCCTGCAGTGGTGAGTGTATTAGCACTATGTTTTTCAATAGAACTCTGTGCATGTGTCCATTTTGTTGCATTTAAACACTTATTTAATATTTTACTAGCTTGGAGAGGTGGAAGTTGTCTGGAACTGTTCGGAGAAGACAAAAATGAGACAAAAAACAAGCCCCCGCTGATATGTGTAGACATTAAAGAATGGTGCTCAGTCATGGCAATATACTCTGCTTGCTTTCTGTTCCATAACCTTTTATGCATAGTTCTCTTCTTTCCTTTGCACAATTACTGTCTCTTGAATCCTACAGAAAAAGCTTGGGGATCATGAACTCAGGAAATCATTTCATAATCTCCATAATTCCCCTAGTACTCTATTCTAGCAATGTGCTTCCCCCCCCCCACAGCTGAGCTGTCAGATTCAATGCAATAGTTAAATCACCCCTTTCATTTAATGAAGGGCAGATGTTTTCTGGGCGTTGACTCCTGTTTGCCTGTGCACAGCTTCCAGTGTTTTACTCGGTGTTATTCTTGCACACCAGATCATCAGCAAAGAATTAAAATGGTTCATTCTCAATTTGATAGGGTGTTGTTTTTCCAAGCAGTTCCCTGTTTTTGCTGTGATCGTCAGGTGTTTCCGTTAATACAGCTGGCAACAAATGCATCAGCAGAATCAGAGCTTTGGTTTTAAGGTACTGACTTCCCCTTACTTTGTGAGGACACATTTGAAGTATGGCTAAGTCTAACTTAACTGTTATCTGCAGATGCCTTAAGTATCTGCTGAAAGAATCGGAACTTCTTTGTGAAGGTGTTCATTCTGAAGAGGGAGCACTTCAAAGGTGAAGGTGATAATAAATAATAGACATTAGTTAATTGATAGATAACAGACATGTAAAATAATAGATAATAGACAGTGTAAAATAATAGATAATAGACAGTGTAAAATAATCAGCTGCAGTTTTACCAGCAATATCCACCAACGGTAAGCGTTAAGGAACTGCCCATGGAGCAAGGCTCTGAGCTTCTGGTCCATCTACTGTAAGAATGCATTGGATGCAAGTGAAATTTGTACACCTCTCTGGAAGTCTGTTCTCTCACTGGTCCTCATCGTGCTCATTTACAGTATCAGGAGCTGCCAAATGTTCTTTTATATCCTCAGTAAATTTCCGTCGTGTCTTCTAGAATTGTTCATGGCTTGCCATTCTTCAGGCCTTCCTGTTCATTACTCTGCTGCATATTTTGTTTGAACCTGGAGTGAGCATGCTGGCAACAAGGAAGAGCTTTTTGGATTGAATCATTAAATTGAGAGAGAAGGCAGTTAGGCAAGCTTGTAGTGGAATCCCAAGAGAGCAAAGGTGACCGGTTTGTAAGGAAATTAAAAAAATACTGTTGTGAGCTGTGCCTGGTCTACATACTGTACAGTTTATCAACAGAAAGACTTCTCCTCTTATGTCCTCACAGCACTTATTCAACCATCCTAACTTCTGCATTAACTTAGCTGTTAGTTTTTTAACTCATATGTGTAGTCTTCCATTCATCCATATGGAATTCCATCTGCAATCTTACTGCCCAGTCACTCAGTATGAATAACGCTGTTCTTCCAAGTCCTTATAGTTGCCTTTTATATATTTATCCTCTTGAATTCTGTAAAAAGCTGTTTATTTTGTAACTATTTTATCAGTCACTGCTCAGATCCTTTAGGCATGTATGGTACCACATGTGTCTATCCATGGACATCCGAGTTCATAAGGACTTGTCAAGGCCTTGCAGGGAGTTTTCATGCAGCAAATGGCCTGCTTATTCTTGTGTTTTCTTTCCTACGTGCTAATAAATCAGTGAATGGTTGTAATAATAAAACTAATTAATTACTAAACTATAATAATTTGATCTCCAAGAGGTAAATATCCCCCCCCCCCTTCTATCACAAGATACGAGGTAATGGTGTTCCTCAGGACCCAGTATTGGGGCAAGTTCTGTTTAATATATTTATCAATTATCTGGGTAAGGGGATTGAGGGCACCCTCAGTACGTCTGCAGATGACACCAATCTGGGTGGGAGTGTTGATCTGCTCGAGGGTAGGGAGGCTTTGCAGGGAGATGTGGACGGGCTGGATCAATTTGCTGATGGCAGTGGTGTGAGGTTCAACAAGGCCAAGCGCTGGGTCCTGCACTTGGGTCACAGCAGAAATCCCATGCAATGTTCCAGGCGTGGGGAAGGGCGGCTGGAGAGCTGCCCAGTGGAAGGGGCCCCGGGAGCGTTGGTTGACAGTTGGCTTAGTATGAGCCAGCAGTGTGCCCAGGTGGCCAAGAAGGCCAAGGGCATCCTGGCCTGGATCAGGAATAGCGTGGCCAGCAGGACTCGGGAGGTGATTGTTCCCTGGTACTTGGCACCTGTGAGGCCTCACCTCAAATAGTGTTCAGTTTTGGGACTCACTACAAGAAAGATACTGAGGAGCTGGAACATGTTCAAAGAAGTGTAGAAAAGCTGGGGAAGCACCTAGAGCACAAGTCTGCGAGGAACAACTGAGGGAACTGAGGTTGCATAGCCTGGAAAAAAAGGATGATCTGGGGAAACATCGCTCTGTACAACTCCCCAAAAGGAGGTCATAGTGAGGTTGGGCTTGGTCTCTTCTTCCAGGTAACAAGTGATAGAATGAGAGGAAATGGCCTCAAGTTGTACCAGAGGAGGTTTACATGGGCTACAAGGAAAAGTTAGCTCGCCAAAAGGGTTGTCAGAGTACTGGAACAGGCTGCCCTGGGAAGTGGTTGGGTAGATGCGTAGATGTGGCACTTAGGGGCAGGGTTTGGTTGTGGATGTGGCAGTGTTAGGTTTATGGTTGGACTTGACGATCTTAAAAGTCTTTTCCAACCTAAATGATTCTGTGATTCTGTCAGTATTTAGATAATTTTCTTCAGAGAGAAGTTTCTTTAGAACAGCAGGTGGTATCTTATTTAGCAGAGGGACATGGCATAAATAGGAATGTAGGTTGTAGCAGATGAGTAGAAAAAGTTTCAGGACGAGGAAGCAAAGGCTGGAGAGTATGGAAGGAGCCTATACTGGCCAAGCTGTTAAGAAAGAACAAATTCTGCTGTTGCGTTATAATCATTCAGTTCTCTGGAAAGCTTTCCCTGACAGATTTCTGAAATGAATCAACTGTTTGAGGGAATTAAGACAGTTGGAATAAAATAACATCCCATTCTCAAAACGAGTCATGTTTCCTTTCAAAGGAAATGGTGGAGAAAAGCCAAAGCAGACAAGTGAGTAATCCTTTCGAGGTTTTATATTCTTCTGATGGTATGACCACCAGCTCGGAAGGGTTCCACAGTAATGGCCGTGCATTCAGTTACCAGGTCCCGTAGGAGCGACTTCCTGCGTGTCAGAGCAACCTTGTGGCTTTTCTGATAATTTGTGTGAGGTTCTATGTTAAACATTATTCCTCGTTTGGGACAAACACACTGCAGAACATGTTTATCACCAGGCTTTTGCTAGAGTGGGGTTGGCAGCTGTGAAGTTTTTGTTTGTTTCCTTGTAGTATCTGTAATTCCGGTTATTTAAGACTATGAATCATTATTATAACGGGCTCATTTTATTGCTGTTGCATTTCTGTCTCCGTAATTCAAGTTTCTTATTTGTTCCATTCACGTGTAGTGAAGCCAGATCGCAAACTCTGCCAAGAGGATTCTCTTTTGCTGTGTGCTCATAACCCATTTTGTGCTGTGAACTTCCAAGGCAGAGTGTCACCTGGAGCTTCCGAAGGAATTTTCAAAAGCCATTTAGATCAGAGCCAAGAACCAAGTGATCATTTAAACCCATTTTTTAAGTTTTTCAGTTTCCTAGCGTTGTAACAGAATACCAGGTTCTGACTCTTCCCCTTTCAAGAAAGATGTTTAAAAGCAAAAAAAAAAATGCTAGAGAGAAAAGTAATGAATAATTAAAATATTCATAACATATGCGGCACTGAAAAGCTTAAGCTCAAATTGTTTTCTTAATACAAGTGTGAATTAAGGATAATTTTAATCAGCTATAAATATCAACACTAAGAATATAAATTTCATCATGTAAAACTTTTATATCAAACAAATGTATAGAAAGATCCCAAAGGTGGAAATGGAAGCAAAATAGAAATCAGGTAAGAAACAAGAACTTTTTTTTCTTCAGAATGGCTGTGAGTAATTACTGGAAGGTCTTCACTGCAGTTGTGGTAAAACATTAACAAAAACAAAACCCAAACAAAATGAAAGACAAAAAAAAAAACCCCTCAAGAAAAGAGAGCTTATTAGATTTTATTCTCAAATTGAGAACTGAGGGCAATGAAGCTGGTCAAGGGACTGGAGAACAGATCATCTGAGGAGTGTTTGAAGGAGCTGGGTCTGCTTAGTTTGA
>JANIJG010008006.1:49835-61823 GCA_024611175.1 Megaceryle torquata | reverse complement strand
GGGGCGGGGGGGCGGGGGGTTGTTTGGGGTTTTTTTTGTGTTCTTGTTTTCTCATTTAAAAATCAGTGTCAATGCAAAACAAATTTGATTAGATCCAACTAAGGCTTTCCTTGAGCAGGCATCTGAAGTTAGTATCTGTCCTGCAACTATGAATTAGCTTTACCAGAAGTATAGTACTTTTCCTCACTTCAACTATTGCATTTCTCCAGTCTGCATGCCAAACATGTCCAAATCTTTGACAGCACTTGTCTGGAAGGTAACCATAACATTTTAAAATTATGTGAGGCTCTTATTCAGTTTATTTTAAAAAGTAATTTTGAAGAAAATTAACAGCCTACCATTTCAAAGGTTAGTGTTCTCCAGTGCTGTTGCTAATCTAAGTTTTAAAGTGTTTTTGTTTCAGATGAAATGCTGAAGTTTTAAAACACTTTGACCACTCTTCCAACTTTTTCAGGCTTGTCAGTTTTCAGTTTGTCAGCTTGTCAGTTCAATTTCTTATTAACTAGACACTAAACAGGTTCAAGTTTAATTTTTAATGGAAGAAGGAGAGGAGGAGGTCAGAGGACTAATTGACAAGATCAAAAGATTGGATGAGAAACGCTGCCAAAATGCATAAACTGAGTAGAGGTATCTGAAAGATGAGGGCAATACAGCTGGCAGCCCAGAGAGCCATTTAAAAATGTACTTGTATTAAAAAAAGCTTTTTAAAATCTATCTTTAGAGCACTATGAAGAAAGCCTTTGTTGTCTTTAAGACCTGATTAAAACTTTGATGCTTGTTTTGGTCCAGTATATTTTGAACCAAGAAGCTATGATTAATACAAATTTTATAAGTTGTTAAAAATTGAGATAAATGTCAAGTGATGGAAGGCTATTAAGATGATATATGTTGCTGTCTAATCTATTAGTAACTATGAAAGAAAGTGTTAAAAGCCTATTTAGGGTGGTAAGCAAAGAATTATGTAATGATCACCAATACGTGATGAGAGGTGCAGATTTATTTAGTTCAATAAACTACAATCTTAGTATGTTATTTCTAAACTGCTTACAAAAAGAAAATGGATTGTGTAAACGACAGTCATCACAACTAATAGAGTCAATGTTCATACTGACAATACCACTTTCTAACTGACCATGTGGAAATGGATCACTTTGAATCTTGGGGGGGGGGGGTGACAAGGAAATCTCCAAGTATATGAGACACTGTTATCATCATGATTTAAATAAAGAACTACAAATATTATGAATAAATTGGAAGGAATCTCAATTTATTTATCTATTTATTTCATTTGATACTTTTAAAATCTGGTAAAAATAATGATTTTTAAAAAATTCTGAATGTCTACATTTCAATACATTTTTTTTAAGAAATACTAAAGCACCTACAACATTTGAAAACTGATCGCCTGTAGTTTGCAAATGTCTAACAAATATTTGCCAAATGTCTAACAAATATTTGCCAAATGTCTAACTTTTATGTCACTACTGTTAAAAACTAGTGTTCATTTAATTTTTTTCCAGAAAATTTAGCTGTGGACTTACTTAACTAATTTACTTTCTCCTAGACTCCCATGGTTGTCAAAAATGAAACCTCATTTGACCTTTTTTCAGCAAACGAGCATATATTTTGTAGTGAGGTAGGTAGAAATACATAAATTTCCCTTTTTAAAATCTTTTTATTTCATTCTTTTCAACTCTTTTTAAGTTTTTGGTTTCCAGTCCAATTTTCTACCATGAAGAATTTTTAGAATTTGAAAAATGAAATCAAGGATGGTAAGGATTTTCCAAACATGTTTTGGTTTTGTTTATTTTTAATATACAGTCTATGAAGATTAATACAGGATAATGTTCTCTGAAGATAAGAGCAAATAAAAGCTGTATTAGAAAGCTGTATTTTTCACGCAAGCTCTCCTGAAGTCATGTGTTTAGTGTGACTGCATGTATGTGCAATTATCTGTCACCCAGCCAGTCTTCTTCTATCTGTCACCCACCCACCCTTCTGTCCAGAGTTTAATAAAAGTTTACTGAATTTCTACAGATCAGGGGAAAATATAAAGCAGGTAGATCCAAGGCATCTGAGTTCCTTACCAAATATAAAATACTTCGTAATTTCTATTTCATGCAATGCAAATTCAAAATTCAGCACCAGACAGACTATATGGGAGGAAGCCACCAGAAAATAGGTGATGTAAATTTTGCTGTCCACAGAACCACTAATTCGTTTCGCAGCAAGTTTCATGTAGTAAAAGCTTATTCTTATACTTGGTTATATAAATCACTGTAACAGTCTAGTAATACTTATGAAACTATAGCACATATCAGAACTCTGCATGTTAGAAAAAAACATGCACTAAACATGCACTAAAGCATGATTAGTTAAAACTTCTAATTTAATTTTAAAAGATATTAAATACTTTTAATGATTTTGGATTGTTTTTTCTGAGTAGAAATAGCAAGTAGAAACCCCAATACTGATTTTTAGCATCTATAACTAGTAATAAAAAATTAAACAAGTAACAGTTGCCAAGTCCTGTAGCATAATTTGTTTTGAAATCATATGTCCTTGTTTTTCTTCAGTAAACAATGAACAGCATAATTTATATTGTGCCTTTACTTAGTTTTATGAAGTTTTGCATTATAGACAGATATGAAGACTTTAAGAAAAGTTGTACTGGTGAAATTAATTTTTGCATAAAACTATAGCTATACTTTTCTGTCTCTTCTTCATTTACAACAGGATCTTTTTATTCTTTGATCATTATAATATAACTTGATTTTATTTTCCAAAGTAGAAAAAATACAAATTTAAAAAAAAATGTCTATGTTTTCAGCTGATGAGATGGATTATAAGTGAAATTTATGCAGTCTGGAGGATTTATAATGGAAAGACCTTGACTAATGGAGCATCTACAGTCTTTTGGAAACCGTGGGAACATATTTATGCCTTATGTAAAGCTACTAGGGGACACATGCCCCTGTACAATAGCTATGGAAAATATGTAGTGAAACTTTATTGGATGGTGAGTACTTCCCTCCAACAATGTATCAATATTCTGCAACTAGCATGGAAAATTTTAATAATATTTATTATTCTTGAAAAGATATGGACTTTTAAGAGTAAAAGTGTTAACAAATTGTTGATGTATCTTAATAAAAGTTCTTTTTACATTTCAGTTCATGTGATTTTTCTACAACTTAAAACTTGATAAAATACAGTTATGACTTGAAAAGGCAGTAATTTTTTTCATAAATTATGCAGAATTTTGCTGATTGTTAGGGGATTTTTTTTTCTCTAGGCACAGCAACAAGACAGTACATTTTAATTATTTGTTTATTACATTATAGAAAGGATCCAATAATGGCAGTTGCTAAAGCTGTGTATTTCAAACTATCTATTGAAATAACTTTTCTGATACTCGTAACACTTTTTTTGGGTGTCAAACAGCAGTTTTCAGTGTCATTCCAGTGTCCCAAAAGACAATTTCAATACAGTTGACAGAAAATAATTGGTTCATTCTTTATCACATAGTAAGTGGTTAAAACAATGTTGATTTAAGAAGCGATTAATTTTCACCATTTGTACTTTCTTTGACATACACATGATACTTTACATCTTATTTTTACAGAGTTTGATTTCTAAATCATGTCTCTTACTGTCCAATGTAAACTGGTTTTGATTTGGCACATTTACAGAAGTTTTCTTTCTTTTGTTTCTTTCTTATACCTTATTGATATTTTCTGTGTTTTGAAAAGGTAATTTTGTATTCTGAAAAGGTAATTAAATATTAAAGGAATTTTTGAGGGAAATAGTATGTTCAGCATTACTTCAGAAATTTAAAAAGTGATGAAGTAATTAAAAAAATAAATTGCTCATTTTGCTTTCTGGGAGAATATGTTACTAATATATATATATGCATGGAAAAAATCTCATAGAATAAAAAGGAAGCAGCAAAGAGTGAAGGAAATGCAAGAGGAAAGAAGGAGAATCAGGAAAGAAAAAAATGGAGGGTTTGGTTTTGGTTTGGTTTTGTTTGTTTTTAACCCATGTTGAAATAATAAAAAGTATGTCTCTTGAGGAGATGTTCTCAGCCAATAAGAGGTCATCAAATGAAAGAGGAACAATACATATAGGAATGTAACTCTTAAATTTAGGGAGAAAGGTTTTGTGAGGGCTTTGTTAGTGAAAAGTGCTGATATGATTAATGGAAGGTTTGGGAAGACGGAATATAACAGTGCAGGCCAGAATATTCAAGGACGACACTCCTATATGCATAACAATAGGAGACAGAAAAATATACCAGAAGAGAGGAAGAGATATATCTAAATAATTTGGTGAAGAGTGAAGAGATTTTGTTTTCCTAATGATCATCTTGGCAAGTCTTCAATTTAGCATTAATTGAAATTAATGTTGCTCTTCAAAAGGCGAGGGCACAAACTGCCCATCTCACAATGTTCTGAAAAATTAAAAGTAAATGAACTTGCATGACATCTGCAGCAGATGATGCTCCTGAAGAGGGGCAGCAGCAGTTCAGTGACTCAAATAGATAAGCTGGCCAAGTTTAATTTTGGAAGTGTGGAGAGGGCCTTGCAGTTGCATGCAGCATGTCACTTAGAAACACCTTTATGCAGAGTTCTTTCAGAAATCTCTACAGATAGAAATATAAAATAGTCAAACACTTCGATGACCCTTGGAAAATTACTCAGCAGAGGACATTATTCTGTGTGCAAATTTAATGCTGCAGAAGTTGTGTGTTCATGTGATAAAAGACTGTATTTTAAAGCATCTATAAGAGTTATCAAGATGTTTTAGTTTCTTTATCACTGTTGTTCTGATTTTGTTTCCTTATAGGCCTTTGAGTTAATTCATTTATTTGCCTCTGGTTATAGAGCTGTATTGCACAGAAAGAAAATCAGGGATGGAAAAGAGGGTCAAATAGTGGAAGATTAAATAAATTGTGCAAATGAGAAAAGACAAATATCAGTAGAGATAGAGGAGTCACATATGCAAAAATTACTATTGCCTTTTAAGATTTATATGCACAGAATTACTATTCTGAGCTATAGGAAACACTCATTTCTTTTCCTTTATTTTTCAACTTGTACTGCTCGCTCTATTAAACTTCAGGAATTACTGAAAGAGGAGATGAATATGCGATTATGTCTCTTACTAGATCCTATTCAAACTTGGGAAATCTTCAAAATTTAGTTTTGTCTGCCAGGAAATATTTTTTATCCTAAAAAATACTGGCCTCTTTTATGTCTTTTTGGGGTATCTTTGCCATATGGCCTAAATTGTTTCTTCTGAAACCTGTAGAACTCATATAAAGTTAATCAATAGGCATTTCAGCTTGAAGCCACAGTTTAGTTACAAGCAGAAAGCAGTAATTTTGCCCTCTTTGATAATGTATTGTGAACATATTAGTGAATTGGACATTCTTCTTCATTTTGTCAGTGAGTTAACAAAAATGCTTGCTCTTGCCCTACTAATTCCTTAGCCTCTCTGTTATGTCTTCATCAATAGGACAGAGACTTTTTTGGAGAATGGTAGGCAAGATTATTTTATGGGATACTAGAACAATTTACTAATGAAATATCTGGTATTGGAGACATCATTATCTTGTCTTTCCTGTTTGTTTCTTATCCTGGAAATAGGGATAATTTTTACATTCAGTCATTTTGTGTTGTTTCCTATGGCGTTTTATGAGACACAGTCCCAAGACATTAACCACTGCAACCAACATCTCCAGGTAGTTCTTGGGAAGTAAGGGACAGTGCTTATATCACAAGTATTTTCCAGACTAAGACTTTAAAGAGACATTTGTAAAGCTGGTACCTTAGTTAAGCCTTTCTTTTAATCATTACTGTTTTTCAGGCATCTGTCATGGCAGCTGAAGAAACAGCAACAAATGCATGAAGATGATTGACTACACATATGAGAGGAAATAATGTTTGGAAATAGCCACAATTAGATTAATCTCTGAAATAAGTCAGAGCAGTAATAAAATTCTATGAATTTTGTTTCCATCCTTCTCGGATATTATATGAGAACTTCTTTTAAAGCCATCTGTAATGTAAAACAAATTACAGTAGAATTGGGTTCTTGAGAAAGCATTAAAATTTCTCTTACATATATGTTCTGTTTCCAGCCCACAATCTCAGTGTTTTCTTCTTTTATCCTCACCCTCCCTCTGTCATAGGGGTGCTGGAGAAAGATCATTGTGGATGACACTATGCCTTTCAACGAAGAAGATAAGTTGTTACTACCAGCTACAACCTGTCAAATTGAACTTTGGCCAATGTTGCTGTCCAAAGCTGTCATTAAGCTGGCAAATACCAGGTATGTTTAGTGTATTTGTATAAAATACACACTTCTCTGAAAGCTGACACCATAAATCAGTAAAGCAAATTCCCCTGTAGCTACAGAAGGTGCTGTGTTTCCTTTTTAGATGTGTATGCAAATTTATGCACAGAGAACTTTGAAAAGAAACTACTCTCTCTATTTGCTTTATCTGTTTGTCATTATTCCTAAAAAGCTTCATGTGTGGTTTTCTGACAAATAGAAATGCCCAAGAAGTTTTAATGAAATTTTAATTGTTACCCTTAACCAGTATTGAAAATAGAATATTGTAAGCTACTTTTGGTGCTTTTGCTACAGTTTTGATGTTATGGGCTGTATGGTGATAAACTTTCCTAAAACTGACCTGGAAAGTCGAAGGTGGCCCATGGTGCAGTGATTGACAAGTATGGACACAGGTTCCTATGAGATGAGCAACAAATACCAAGTGTTTAAATGACTAAGCTTCACAAAACACTTCAAAACACTGATCTGAGTAGTCAGACGTCCCCGTTGTCATCAAATGAAGTTTTGTTTGTTGGAATTACTTCTACACAGGCTAGGGAGTTGTCTAGAGCTGCCCATTAGGAAACTCTGTGGGAATTCTCCAGAATTTAAGGGTTAGTCATGGCCAAGTGCTGGCAGCTTTAGCCTTCATCCTCTCAGGATCTGTAGATAGAAGACTCAATCAGTTTGAAGGAGTGGAGTGTGGTATGCTGGAAATACAGCCAATTTGTGTATAATAACCTCAAGGAAATGGAAATTTCATATCCCCCTTGTAGTGTGAGGGAGTTCAAACTTACATCTCCAACCCTGCAAAAAGATTATGCTTGCTAACAGTCTTGAAACTGTGCTGTGGTACCAGAGGGAACACTAAAGTAGTGGACCAGATGCAGAGGCATAAAAGCAAATTTGACATTGTAGGCTAATAGTCAGCAGTGGTCTGGAAAACTCTTAAAATTGCAAGTAATGGCTTATTTTTCAGCAGGCTATTCTGTTTGCTTATGGTCTTGCTCCTACAGAAATCAATGTAGACTACAGAGTTTTCTGTGAGTTGATTATATTATAATTCTGTATAATGTCTGCTTTTCTCTTATAGTATTCATGAAACTGGAAAAAGAGAACTGGAGGAATTTACAGTTCTACATACACTGACTGGATGGATACCAGAAGTTATTCCTGTCCAGTAAGTTCTCCTATTAAACAATTTACATACTAGTCATTTAATATTGACTTCCATAAGGCACTATGAAGAATAAAACTGAGCCTTGAAAGTCCTTCAGCATCAGTTTTGGGAAGTGGATGTTTTTTGATTCTGGTAGTTGAGAAATGTGCCTTCAAGGAATACAATTCTGCTGTGGTTCTAATTGTAGATCATACAGTTGTTTGTACAGCTATTTATCGTGTTCAGCTGATGCCTATTATTTATAAAAATAATTTATTTTTAACTAATATTAAACACTGTGGTGAAAACAGGGTTACAGAAATATATAAAATACCTGCCAGTAATAATAACTATATCTGTACTGTAGAAGGTAGAAAGTATACATCATGAATTCAGAAACAATCAACTTCAGCTAGTATAGTGTTTTCACCTTTTAAATTGGAACAGCTGACATACTTTTATTTCCAACCAAAAATAGTATTTCCAACCTATAATAATATTTTTTTTGTTTCCTGTGTATTTTAAATCTGTTTTGTGGTTTTAACAGACAATCTAATTTTCCAACTAGACTTTTTTTTTTATTGAATGAATGATCAAGATACAGGCATTAAATGTTTAGACTTTCTTTCTAAATTACACTTTTTTGCCTTTTGATATATATACATTCTAATGACTACATAGATAACGAGTAGTTTTGGTTTATATATAATTTATTTTGGTATAATTATTTATAACAGTATTTCAGTATTAACTAAGCTCAGTCAGAGGATTTTATAGCCCTTATTTCAGCAATTTGTATGTCCCAAGCTATGCTTGCAGTTTACATTTTTCATCTTTGTATCTTACAGTAATATGCCTGTAGCTCATGGACATAGAAATCTAAGTAACCTGAATTTTATTTCTTTATGTAGTTAGCTTTACTACTGCAACAGTAAAAAAAAAATGGTATTCTTGACTCTGGCACTTACTACAAACATGTTATATTCTGAAATAAGACAATGTGAATCCCACAGAGTATTTGCAAATATAGTAGAATTTAGGTCATTGTACAATCAATTTTTTTTTTTTTTTTTTTTTTTTTTTTTAAATGGTGGTTGAAGTTAGCTTGCATGAAGCTTATTCATGGCCCTGGATGATTCATTCAGTTTTAGGTTATTTCTGCACTAACTGAGTTTCCATGGAGAACCAGTATGGCTGCAACTGTCATGTCATATCAAAAAGCTGTTGTAGCTGTTTGAATCAGTGGCAGAGGGATAGAACTAGGTGTGCTGAAAAAGTTAGGAAAACCTAGGGTGGAGGTACCTTTGAGAAGATTTTTAATGTACAGAGCTGGAATAAAATTAAATTGTGTAGTTGCAAAGCTGTCTGCAAATTTCCCTGATGCAACTTTTATTTACTAAAAAGCATTAGAAGGAGTGCTTTATTTACATGCTTCTCTAACCACCATCTCTTTCTTTATGGATCTCTCCATAATCTGTCTCATTAACAATTGACTGATATACAAAATCAAGCAAGTGTGTTTTAGTTACTAAAATAACCCAGTCACTTTTCTTGAGAGCTGGACTGTCAGTTGTAGTATAATGTTACCTAAATGAAAATCACACTTGTTTTTTTTTTTTATTGCAAATATCATTATCATTGACATATACATGTGGGTTATTTTAAAGGCCTAGATACTTGGACAAAATCTGGAGCTTTTTGAAAGAGATTGTGCCAGAATTCAAGTTACCAAATAAGAACACTCAAGAACTTTACGTTCCTCAGTCAAATACAAAACCTATGAAGACCAAAGCCTCAGAATTAGAAAATGAAGTTTCATCTGTGCATGAGCAGTCTGATAAACCTGAGAAAGCAGAGAAAGCTGATAAAATCAGCAAAGGTCTGTAATTTTAGGTAGTATTATCTTTGTAGGCCAAGCATAAATATAGAATAGTCTGTGGCTTTGAATTTGTATGTCTTTATTATGACACACATAACTCTGTGGGTTTGCTGTTGTTTCACTGAATATGTTGCAATGGTGTAAATTCAAAAAAGTTTTAACTACAGATCTCATTAGAAGCGAGACTAGTCTCTTTTGAAAACAGCTTCGATTTATGGCAGAGATTTGTTCAGACCTCTGATACAGCCATTTCTCTAAAGACTCGTTCCTTGCAGAGAGATAACATAGAAGTTACAGTTTCCCAAAGGCAATTCTACTCTGACCATAAACAAATTATATGTTTCATAATGGATGTTGTGAAGTGTGATTACCTACACAGGGTTCTGACAAGTATGTTCTAATGTCTAACTGCATTTTTATTTACAGCTGCTTTTCTGTTCATGCCATTACATATAGGTATTCATTTTTCCTCAAGAGCTGCTAATCCTAATTACATTTAAATGAAAGAACTTTAGAAACTTATTTGTTTCAGTATATTATTCTTCAATGTTTATATTTGAGACTGAGTTTTCTTGGTTGCTATTTTTTACTTGAAGGCATGGATGGAATTTCACGCTTCTAATGTCTTGGAAAGGTACAAATCATACACTAAACCTTCTATTTCTTCTTAGATTTTCAGAAAAATCCTTGCATTCCCCACTTTAAATCCCAAATGTTAAATCCTAATGACAAAAGTGTTATAAAAATATTAGAAGAGACATATTTGAGGGGGTATTCTCTCTTCTTAGGAATTCTTGCTATCATTTTAAGACCTACACATCAGTGTAGCACATATTGCAGAATTTGGAATGGACATACACAGGGATGCAGCCATGGGGAACAGCACTGCGATTCATCCTACAGGGCACTGTAATTTTATTTCTAGAAAACTTAAAAAAATCCTGCCTAAGACTTAGAAATTCTATTAGTAACTCAAACATCTAAATCAGGGAAGCATTATGATATGATACAGCTCTGCAATCTCCAACTCTGAGGCTACCAGCTCTGTTCAGATGCTGTATTAATGTTTGTGGGTTTTTTTCATTAGAAATGTATTTTCCTATAGACTAAGGCTTGAAAGAATGTTCTGACTGTGGGAGACTTTCTCCTTCCATGTCCAGTGGGAACCTATTCCTCATCTATGTTAGATATTTTTGAAATTACTGATGCATGGGAACAAAGATATGAAGAAAATATTTGACACATTGGTAGGAAGTCAGGAATTCCAGACATTATAGTAGGGACATGAGAGTTGTGCACTAACTGAAAGGTGGCACTGAAGCTTTCCTGGTCCCGTCTCAGTAAATCTTAAGAAATGGTATTTATTTATTTTAAACTGAATTATATTAGCTCTTTATGGTATGTCAATTCTTCTGACTCGGCATAGTTTGTGTGTTTTGGTTTTGTTTTGGTTTGGGTTTTTTTTTAATTTATCTAAAATGTCATCAAAGCATTTACACAGTATGAGGCTTTATGACTGAAAATCTGTATCTGAAAAAGTAAAATATTTAATCTTTGTTTTACTTAATAGAAAAATCAGAGCAGAGAGAAACTGGAAAGAAGAAAATCAAAGAAGGAGAAAAAGAAAAAAACAAGTTAGCACTTCAGTCTTCACAAATATTTGCAGAAGCCCAGCATTCTCCTCCAGCCTCAACTGAAAGTAAGTCCTATTCTTTTGAAGCTAAAAATAATAATAATAAAAAAGTAAATCAAAGGGCTTTGCTTTTATTTGGTTTTGTTATTAATTAGTGGGAGGTTAAATATACGCTTTTTTTTTTTTTTAATTGATGTTCTTCACAGGCTGCTTTACAGACAGAAATCATTCTGATCTATTAAGATCCTGTTACTTACATGATGAATAGCATTGCAGTGATTTCTGTTTGATGGCAAAAGGTAAAGAAAATCTATGCACAGTAGAGGTTGCTGGCCCACTCATGTGGGATCAAGATTTTTTCTAGTGGTAAACTCTCTGTATTAATTATTATTATCTCTAATAATGCTTTTTGTTCAATATCTACTTTAGTCAATAAATTGCAACTGGAAAAAGCAAGAATCCTTCTTTGTCAAGAGGCAGGGCAGCAGGAAGCCCAGAAATATTAACTGGAATTCACTTTATGATGTAATTGTTTAATTTTTTTTTTCCTTTATCCTGGAAATACATCTTGATGAATTAATTTTTTTATATTGATAGATTTATGATAGCAAAAAAGAGTAAAATCTTGCTTTGTGCATTTAGATGTATTTTTATTAAAAAACACAAAAAACAAAACCAAACCAAAACCCAACAACATACAATTGGCTGGATGGCCGCACCCAGAGGGCAGTGGTCAATGGCTCAAAGTCCACATGGAAAGCAGTGACAAGCGGTGTCCCTCAGGGGTCTGTACTGGGGCCTGTCTTGTTTAACAATTTATCAGTGACATAGACAGCATGATCCAATGCACCATCAGCAAATTCATGTTGATACACCAGAGGGATGGGATGTCATCCAGAGAGACCTGGACAAGCTGGAGAGGTGGGACCAGGTGAACCTCATGAGGTTCAACAAGAGCAAGTGCAGGGTCCTGCACCT
>JANIJG010008006.1:27103-38787 GCA_024611175.1 Megaceryle torquata | reverse complement strand
TTTTCCTGATCTAGGGGTAATAGAAATGTATTCACTTCTGGTGTTATCGTCTAGGGTGTTTTTTGAGGGTTAGTTGAGGGAAACAGCTCAGGTCTTTCAAGCATAGATGTGTGTGTAGTGCAAAGCCAGTCATGATAACGAATATATGCGTATATACATTTTTGTACTTCCCTATTAAGCTCTCAAAATAAGAGGCACAAATTATTATGACAAAATTGGGTTATTCAATAATTATAATGACTGTCATTTGGAAGTAAATATATGCATTATAATGTTTGAATTATCTTTTATAATTTAGTAACTTTCTACAGTCTACCAATAAAAAAGGATTTCATTCCATATCCTGTCTCCCTTCTGTTACTGAAAGTGATGAAAATGTAAGTGACAGTAATGTGGATATGAATCAAAGTGGGAGACACTACGGTGCAGAAGATTATTCTCAGGTAATAATTTACTTTTTTTTTTTTTTTTTTAACTTGACCTAGTTCCAAAGGATAGTGAAAGACAAAATAGAAAATACTTATAGATTTTTAAAGAGTTCTTAGTAAGATTCCCCCTCCCCCACACACTATTTAAGGAACATCCCTACCCTTTCCCCTTATGATTGTATTGATGTATACTGGATGAGAAATTTTTCCTAATTTTTTTTGTTTAACCTTATTTTTTTTTTTATTATTTATTCCTCAGTTTCTAAAAGTCCTATTGCTAACACTATAACATATGTTAGGTTTGCTCTGTAGAATCAATTTTAAGAAGATAGGGCAAGTATACAAGTAAATAATATAAGTAAATGTTACTTCATGGACTAATGTTAAATTAGTGTATTTCAGCTACAGTGAAGGATGTACCTACGCATGTGACTGACTGAAAAATGTAAACATTATAAGCGCATACCTTAAAATAGGTTCTTCATTTAAAGATTTTAGGCCAGATCTAGAGGAAGAGTTAAGACTTCAATGCTGAGTTTGCCTGCTCTTAAATTTCAGAAACTTTGCCTTCTAAGGCCAAGCTAGTCCAGCTAGTCCAACTATTCCAACCCCCCAGCCTAAGCAGGTTTGCCTAGAGCAGATTACACAGGACTGCATCCAGATGTGCTCTAGGCAAACCTGCTTTGATGGTGGTAGGGGTGGACTAGATGATCTCTAGCGGTCCCTCCAAACTGCAATGAATCTGTGATAACAAAATCCTCAGCCATGAATTAGACCCTCAGGCTTCCTGAGCGACACTGTTAGGGTGTCATTACATTCTTCCCAACAGGTTCACTAGATGCATCACGCTGACCGCAGGTAGCCCAAGCTAGACAAGGATATGCTAGTTACTAGGGACAAGTCTCCAATGGAATTTTCCAAGATAGATAAGATGAATCTTGCTCATGCTCAGTAAAACATTACTAGGATGACTTTGGGCAGATAAAACAACTGTGGGTGGTTTTGGTTTTTGTTGTTTGTTTTTTTGGTTGGTTGAGGTTTGTTTGGTTTGGTTTGGTTTGGTTTGGTTTGCTTGTTGGTTCTGTTTTTGTTTTTAAATTGGGATGTGCATCTGCTGCCAAAGTTTACTTGTATCTAAACCTTTAACAAAATGCTCCTTGTAGAATTTAAATCTTGTATAGGAAAATAATTTACAACATAGATAATAATAAAATAAAGAACCCAATTTGGCAGCACCAGTGTCTCTTCAGTTTCATACTTACTGCAGCTCATAAAAGCATCTGACTTTAAGAAATTTGAGGGAAAAAGCAGTATAGGCAACACATAAATGCTTTCAATAAAAGTATGCTCAAAATCTGGATCCGATCCAAGACACTAATTATGTTTTGAGGAAGATGTACTTTCAACTTTTAAATGTTTACTACATTTCTCCCATCTACCTTTATTTTCTCTACCAAGTAAAGAATGAGTACCTATTCCATATGTGTCTCATTCAATATGATTTAAATATAGAAAATAATTTAAAAGAATCTCTAAAAAGTGTTCCACAGAATCTTGTAGTAAAGATGACCTAATTATTTTTAAATTTCTAATGTCCTTTTCTGGGACAAACTGATAAATATACTTGGGAATAATATTTGCGATGTTTGGTTGATGTATAGTGACTGCCTATAGGGTTACCAAACATGTTTGAAGACCAGAGACATACAGTTAAGGATATATGTCATGAGGTGTCTTCATCAACAAAGAAAACAGAACTGAAGTAAAATCCAAAAATTGCATAGAAAATTATTTCTATTCCTCATTTATGTATTTCCTCTTCAGAGTATACTCTTAATGCTGTTTTTATATTCCAGTTCTGACATTCAAATGTTTTAAACTGTTTTATGTCTGCTGTGTATATAGAAAATGTACGTGTGGATATAGTTATTGGGCATATATGATTTTAAAATAATCCAGTTCTGTAGTGAAGGAAAATTCTTTGCTTTAGTGTATATATTTAGCTATGCTATATTTTGAGTACATTTTATAAGCAATAATTTAATTAGTACTTCAACTTTAAAAGTTTTTAATAATTGCAACTTAGAAAAATCATTACAAAAGCAGCAGAGTGAAAAGGATCTCTAAGTAGCATCTTAATAATTATTGCTTGCATGACTTCATTCTCTCTAACTCTGCCAATACAAACTTAGTTAGCTACAAATTTAGTTAGCTACAAACTAATAGATATATACATGCTAGAAGCACATAAATAGTTTGGACCATCACTTTTGGGTTTTTTCCATGTGATGGTAGAAGGTTGGTTTGTCACAGTAGGACATGCAGTCAAGGAGAGGCAAGGGCAAGTAAAAAAAAAACATGAGAGAGAGACACTGATAAAACTGGAATGATTGGAAGAAGACATGAACATGACTTAGTCTGAGGGCAGTCTGCTTCAAACATGAGCAGCTAATTGACTTGCGCTTGAACTTTATTTTTGCCTTAATTTAAATCTCAGATGAAAAATATTGTGCCTATTAATAGCTGCTGTATGTAAGTAGGACTGCATTTGTATGGATTGCAAAAGATTTTTAATGTGCAGAACAGTCTTCTTTATTTTACATATTAAATCTTCTAATGAACAATATTGTGTGGATACCTCTAGGAGATTCATTGTGGGAAAGCTTTCTTTCCATAGTTTTAAAACTTGAAATAACAATATATGTGTATACTTAAAAAAACCCCAAATAAATAAAAAGATAAATGATTTAGTGATTAAAAAAGCAAACACTGAAGGAGAAACTTTCATATCCCCAATTCACTAAGTTATTGCTAATTTATAGAATTTTGCATTGTGGTGTAATGCATGTGAATAACTTTGTCTCCATTTTAAACTGTGCTATTGCTATTCAGAAGTCTGCTTTAAAACCTTTGGTATAGATTTGGTAAATCTTTCAGGTGCAGTGATATTATGCATTAAGCTAACTGAAATTCAGTCAGCTGCTGTGCCAGATCCTAAGCAAGTTTAAATGGGCATATTTAAATTCACTCCTAACTGTATGAAGTTACATCACTGCATATCTGATTTCACTGTTCCTAAGGTCTGTTGTCACAGAAACAGAGACTAGTGATAAATGAAAGATAAAATTTTAGGAGCTGAATGTACCTTTTTTGAAGAATATAAAGTTCAAAGACATGGCATTGTGCCTTGTGTCCCCAAAGTACTCATGCCAAAGAACAGAAATGCCTTATTATTGATTTTTTTCAAACACTTTTTCCCTGAATTTCCCATTCCATCTGATTTTACAGTTCTGAAAGCTTTTTGGATTTGCATTAGGAAAAAAAAATCTCTTTCAATATCTATTTTTTGTTAGTTAAATCGCTTTTGAAACACACTATTGTTAAGAAAATGCATTCTGTGCATTTTTTGTTTAAAAACTCCTCAAAGTAAGGCCTAGTTCTTTAATGAAGAGGCTTGCCTTTATTCTTCTTCAATGGGAAGATAAATCATTTCAATGTGTAAGATGCATTAAAATGCATGTGAAAGTAGATTTTTGGCTTGTTCCATCTGGTTGGAAAAAATAATTTGTGGAATACTGTCTTCTTGAGCTAGTGTTTCAGAATTAGACTTTTCCTTTCATTTTTATTCCTTGTCCAGTTCTGTGGTAAGGGGAAAAAAAGCAAAAATGGTCATCACATGTAAACTGTGCAGTGTCTTGCAGTTTTCTGGAAAAGTAATCTTGGCAAACTCTTTTAAGAAGATTATTTATCCTGGAATAGTGTTTTCTTATATCTCTGCCATTCAAAAGCCTACTTGAATAGTCTTCATCATGATGAACGCAAGTTATCTCCAATTCCATTGAGAAGAAAGCTCTTTGTGTTCTGTTTGAGGAAATGTTGAACGGTAACAAAACAAGAAAAAAATAATCCAAATATGTTTGCCATCAGAATTTGCAATGACTACTAGACTGACCTGATTTTTTTACTCAGAAATCTTAAGCAGAACAATTTCTTTGTGGCTTCTTCAACATCAAGCTCCCTGGCAATGTGACTTTCTGGAGCTGAAGGGTTAAAATCGCTACTCTCTCCCAGTGACATAATATGCTTGTTCTTTAATGTTCATATTTAGCTCAATTTTCTTAACTTCAGTGCCATCTTTTGATATATGCAAGCTCAGTCTTCCCTTCTGCTTTACAACTGATACCAGTCTATTTAGTTTGTGTGCTATGCTGTGTGCTTTTTTCATGTTCCCCATAAACATTCCAGACTGTTGTCATAACACTCTTTTTCTTCTCCTCATTCTAATCTTTCTTATATTTCATAATTCCAGTGAATTAGTATTAAGTCAACAAGAGGTAGAAAATAATTTATTTCCTTTACAAATTGTATAGCTTTTGAAATTACTTTATCTGCACTAAATGCAAATTACCTGCTTCTTTTTTTTCAGAGGAAAAAAAAAAAAGGTATAGATGAGATATGAGGCACAGGAATTGGAAGAGGGACAGGAGAAGAGGGACATAAATTTAGATATCTGTGGTATAGACAGTCTTTCTGACAGGCCCATAAATATCTGCATGCTTATACAGGTAGGGACAGGTCCAACATTAGAGACTGAATAAAAGAGAAGTTGGTAATGCAGTATTTTTAAGCCATTCATACTCTTCAGTCTGTGCACAACTTTGCAGCTGTTTGTCCTTTTGTACCGTTACCTTTTTTGAAAAGCCACCTCTGTTACCTTCTCCCCACATCACAGGCAAAACAAGAACTCTCCTTTTAGTGAAAATGGTGACTTAGGAACAGGCAAAAAAGAATGCATCCAAGTGACTATAGATGCAAAAGCCTTTGATGGTACAGCTCTTAGGTCAATGTCAAACTTAGCAATGTAATACAGGGTTGGATCTTATGAAATATTTTGGTCATCTTTTGGAGGTAGATTTAAATTAATCTTAAAAATTTTGTATTTGAAGCTTTATTCTTTCACCTGCAGTTATATCCAGATTGCTTATTTTTGGAAGATGACTATTATATTTTACAGAAAAAAACTGTTGTGAAAGGTTTTGCCACATCATTTCTACAATAGGAAAGGATACCGGTTTTATAAAATTATCAGATAGATATAAAAACTTTTTTTTTTTCATGTATTTCAATAAAATAATTACATAGGTATCATAAATTGGTATAATTTGTACTACATAAAGTAGCTATAAATATATAAATTACCTTTATTTTTACAGTTATGCATTAATGGTTATAAATACATGATAAATAAGATTTTTAAGTTAAACAGGTAATTTTTCTGTGTTCAGATTTCCTATTGATTGCAGAAAGAATAATAAATAACTAAATTCTTCCTGAACCTGTGTGCAGACTTGCATGTTTCACAGCTGGATCCAAGTCTTTTTATATTTCTTTCTTTATCAGGCACTGTGGCAGCTGAGCTGACCTGTCAGACAATGTGTGTTCATTATGGAAGAAAAACACCTTTAGTTTCTGTTTCTATTCCAATGTCAGTGTGGCCGAGACAATAGCCTAACAAAATGACAACTCTCTTGACACTCCCAGTTGTCTCAGAATCATTGAGGTTTATGTAGACAGGCACATCCTCTACCATTAGAGAAGTAAACAGGTTTTTTGACTGTGTTATATTTACGCTCCAAAATCTGAGTAAAAGCCTACAGGAGTCTCTACACAGCTGTGGTTAGATTACATTCACAGCTCAAACTGGCTGGAGTTATATTGCCTAAGCATCCAGATTTTCCAAGGTACGTTCTCCTTCTCTACTGGAAATTCTATTGAACCATATTTTGAGGATTTTTTGTTTCTCTCCAGGGCTTCCTGCTGTCAGCTGTTAATACCAACAGTAGCTCTATAGTACGCTGACACATGTCCATAGAAGCATGGATCACATGTAGCGTCCATGAACAGTAAGCCTGGCAGAAAGCGCTAGACTTGTGGTGCAAACACTACAGTCTCCAGAGCTTGTCTGGTAGATCTGATACTTTTTAAACTTTGGACACACAGGATTTTTGAGAAGAAACTTGATAAATTGTACAATTTCCATGTACCTGTTTGATAAATCCTGTGCCTCCTACAAGATATGTAGCAATATTAGAATCTTGCAAGTGACTCCCATGCAGAAATAGGACTGCTCTATATATGCATACTTCTGAAATCATAGTGCGAAGGGGAGAGATAGTACATGTATTACTAGAGATTATTCAGACCCAAATGTGGAGGTGTGACTGTCAGTGTCACATGACAAGTGATCACAGATTGCCTTTTGTTTTGCACAGTTCTATGTACAGAAGTCTGGAAATGGGAGCTGAAGTACAAGGGCAATTGCAAAATCCTGTTCTTTTCTTTTCAGCTTATTTGCTCTCGAAAAGCAAGAAATTAGTCTTAAAAGCGACATGTAAGACACTATATTTCAACTACCAAAACGTTCAACCAACTGTTAACAATTTCAACAACATCTGTATTTTTCTCTTAATTGCTAATAATATTAGATCTGTCACCAGCTGTCACTCATGAACATTTTTTTAAAAAACCCCAACCAGTCTGGAATAGAATTTAGGATTTATGCTGTGCAGAAATAGGACTTTCAAATTCTGTCAATGAACAATACTGCAGTTAAATTATAAGTATTATATTATTTGTTACTTCCTATTTTGCAACACAGACTCTTAAATCCATAGCTTATTTTCTCAAGTCTTTCCTTTAATTAGTTCAGAGATTGTCAAACACACAAAATTTTGACAGAGGTGAGATTCCTGAGGTTATTCTGGGCCTTTTGAGGTGCTATAAAATGCTGCTGGAAGGCTTTTACTGCAGCTAGGAATTAAAGTAGAAGGTGATAATGCTTTTGTCTAAGGAAGCATTCACAGGCCCCTTCATATTGTATATGCAGGGTACTCTCTAATAGGAGGGTTGAGGCAGAAGTAGAGTTCTAGCACAATGACTTTGTTTAAGCTTTAGGTACTCTTGTGACCTGTCATCCAGTGTAACTTACTCAGACTCTCTGAATTATGTCAGTCTGCTCCTCAAAAAAATGTTTCTAGATTGTATTGAGAAAAGCATAAAAGTAGCTCCAAGTCGCTATAGCTCCCACAACTCCTCTTTGAAATGCAGAACACTCACTGTATGTGTCCAGCTCAGTGCTACCAGTTTCAGCATTTGTGCCTGTGACACATGTAAAGATGGGTATGTAAGAGGAGTTTGGGTGGGGGAAAGGATGACAAATCTTGTTGAATAGAGTCAGAATGAAAAAAAATTTAATATTTATCTTTGCAAGTCAAAGCTAGTCCAGTTAACCAAATAATAGTGCCATATTCAAATACGAAATAAGCTGGAAACTGTGGAATCTCTGTCTTCCACTTACCCTCCCTTCTAAAAAAAAAAAATAAATGTGAGTCTTGTGCAGAGTACATCATATTGAAGGTAAGGGGGCAGTCAGAAGGAAGGATGACTAAGCATACATTTTTAACAGTATCAAAGATTTTAATGTCTCAAAGAAAGGATGCTCTCCTTACAAATTTAATGAGTGGACTTTCTGAAAGGCTGGCTAGCTTGATAACAGCTTTAAACATAAATGGATATTGCATTCATAGTAGTTCAGCAGCACTAGCTTGGAAATGGGATTGACCAGGATAAAGTTGATTGGCAAAAACATTAAAAAAGAACAGGCTACTTTTTATTTATGCAGCTGATGGAAACCAAAAGATGCCATAGCAATCAGGCATGCTGTTGCCAATGACAGTTGTGTATGCTTCCACAGCAAGAAATGATTGTTGGAGAAGGAGCCCTTCATATAGTTTCCAAAAATGGAAACTTGGAATATAAAAGAACAGAATTTATTCTAGAATAGAACTTATTTTATTGTCAAGGAACAGTAATATCAAAGAACAATTTTTTAATAGCAGAGAACTAGTCATACGGAATAGCTTCCATCCCAGACTCCAGATCACCTGTACTTCTCTAAAATAACTTCAGTGTGTCTATTGGTGACGTATATTTAGGTATTATGATTAATTTTAATTTATTTTTCTTTAGGGGGAAAAAAAAAACAACAACAAAACTGAACAAAAACAAATTAAAAAAAAAAACCCAAAAATAATTAAAAACAAAACAAGCAAATTAAAAAACTTAACACCAAACAAACAAAAACATCAAGAACAACAAAAACCTCCAATAATAACTTCATAGTTTGTTTCTTCATCTCAGGAAGGACTGTCCCAAACCCAAGTATTTTCTTCAACAAAATAATTCAGGATTATAAACACCATTGTTAATTTTTGTTGTTTTTATTTTTTACCATATAGGACACCACCCTCTCTTGTCAGCAAAATGAAGGAAGACCCACTAAAGGTCAGTGTGTTTGAAGTTTATATTCATATTTCTGCTATTCCCATGTTTTTTGGCTTCAGTTGTAATCCTTGTCTACAAATATCAACAGCCTTTTTTATGGGTGTTGGTTTTATGGGAAAAGACTTCAAAAACTGGTAATAACATGTATAATTATATAAATAGAATATTTGGATTTGTATTAAAAAATCCCTACTTTACAATAACATTTAGAAAAAATAACACTTCTCCTAAGTTACTAACCAGTAGAATACACTGGATTTTGTAGACAGAGCTCTTTTTGTAATCACTGCGAGTAATGCTTTTTTTCTTTCTAAAATGAAAGCTGAGAAAAATGGACAATTTCCACTTTTAATAAATGTTACCTTTTAAATGTGTTTGAGATTAGGGTTTGAAGAGTATTCAAACTGAGTCATTTTAACAAAATAAAAGTACTTTGACTATTTTAAGGTTTTGGTCACATTTTAAGGCTTGATGCACAGTGAACCTCTGCTAAAACTGACTGCTAGGGAACTCCTTTTACCAGAGTTCTGAAAGTGAATCTTGGAGCAGAAGAACACGTGAAATGTGGTTAGAATTCATACTTTACTTACACCATGATTCATGCATGTGGCCCTCATCTTGGATTTGGTTTTCAGCTCTTCAGTCCATGTAGAAACCTATGTAATGCACCTTTGCTTTTTAAGCATTTCTGAAGGTTGATTCTCACGGGGCGGGGAGGAAAAGGCATAGAATGTCATATTTTAATTGTTTTTAAATTATATTTTGTTCCCTGTAAAATATCTATGATCCTCTCTCCAATTGAGAAATCAAATACATATGCTATCCCTTAAAGCATGTGCACAAATTTCTAATCTATTAATCCCAGTAATTTTACCCAAGATATTTAGATATTTTCAGTTTTTAACATTATCTTAATTCTGGAAAAATGAGCAACCTAGCAAGCATCTCAAGTAACCCACACATACAGTAATACAATATGAGATTATAAACAGGGCAAGAGGAACCCAAATGAAAACCCGGATCATACTAAGAGTATAATGAAGAGTGAGAATGCACTTAGGATTTTTAAATACATTAAAATAAATGTAAATCCTATTTCTCCCAAACCTGTACTATGGTGAACATATATTCTGTAGAATATATCATCCCAGTAGGAAAAGAACCAAACCAGAATAATCTCACTGTATCAAAATTCTACAAATTAATGAGCTGGAAATATATTGTTCAGTTATTCTCTCACAGGTCAGTGGAAATACCTAATAGAAATATAATAGTTTCCAGTAGATGACTCTCTAAGTCTGCCACAATTATGTTTGGGTCTTGGACTAATTTTGTAGATGTCACTATTAATTAATTCTGAAGTTAGTGTATCTCAATAGCCAGATTGCCATCTTTTCTGCTCACTCAAAAGTCTACTTGAGAATTGCCTACTGAATTAAAACTCCCATAGCACAACCAAGGAAAAGGACAAAGTGGATGTTTCCACCATCTGGTCTATAACACTAATAATTCACATTACTACTGTAACAAGGTTGTAACTATCACAATCTCCAGGCCATCTCAACCCAATATTTTGTCATTTCTCTATGCACAATCCTTTTTTTCCAACTTTACATAGAAAATATTGCTAATCATTACAGGATTCAAAGACTGGAGATCTATGCTCCTATTAGGTGGTACAGGTATGATTGCTTTTCTTTAAATACTACAATTCCTTTTAATGTTTAATTAGTTATGAACTAAACTCATCTTCTAAAAATTCTTTTTAAAATTAAAAAAGTCATTGGGAAAGGAGGCTTAGTAATACAACTTGCTTTGCATTGTGCCATGCACTGAAGTGCTTCACGTTACTATCACTTCAAAATGATTTGAGTTTTCCAACTCCACGTATATCTGAGAGGACAAGTCATGAACCAAGACTGAGAGGAACAGAGAAATCTTTTAAAAAAATGTTTTATTTATGAGATGGGGGGGTGGTTAATACACTTTTTCACATGGCTAAATATTGCTCAGATTTTGCAGAGTATGTGAATGAGAATTCAATAACTTTATCTCTTCAGAGTTTGGTTACAGGTCATTAGATAGTTAAATATATGAATAGTCTAATGTCAGGAAACTTCTATCTGTTCACTTGAAGTGGATTTGAAGCATATTTCAATTGAGCACAATGATATTTTCCTAGTAAACTCACACATATAAACAAATCCTGTGCTGGATAAATAATTGCTTTTCTATATTTCAGCCTTTTGGTTTAGGAATCTCTGCCCTTTTATGCTTGCTTTAAAAAATATTTAAAATATTCTTGTTAAACTACTTAGGCTGATGAAGTCTAATCTTCTGCTGAGGTTCACCAAATGAAAAGAAATGTTTTTGTAAAAGTATAGTGCATTACTGTCTCTCTCTAGAGTGTCCTCAGAGTAGGAAATCATAGCTTTGCAAATCTATCAGAACAAAAAAAAAATTGCTAAAACATATAATTACACTTAACTATTCTTTGTTGTGAAAATTTGTGCATTTACACTTATTCTGCCTATATTGTTACAATAAAGCAGTTACATTCTCTAGATGAAGTCCTTTTCTGTCATTTCCAATTGCTTTTGGTGCAGATGCTGTGTCCGATGGAAGTTGTCTGTAGTATCACATCATTCCCATGATCATCTGTTATCTCACAGAAATCTTGCTGTCCCAGTATTTGTCCAGAAACATAATGAAACTAAAAAAACAGGCTGTAAATGACAAAACCAGAAAGTGAAATTTCAAATAAGCATGCTGGAATTAGATATGACATTACTGTACATATTTTGCAGGGTATATTGTAGTTCACAGTAAGGTGGAAATTTTCTGTAATTGTGGACAATCTTTATACTTTACATAAAAGTAGCTAGAATTTTATATTCTATATATAAATATTCT
>JANIJG010008006.1:3128-26307 GCA_024611175.1 Megaceryle torquata | reverse complement strand
AATTTTATATTCTATATATAAATATTCTATATAAATATTCTATTTATATTTTATATTCTGTTAAAGTGGATTTGATGTTGATAGGTTGGTTGCCTTCAATTTTGCAGCATTACATAGCCCTTTTTCCTTAAGGCAAATGCAATTCTCCTTAAGACAGACCATGTATGATACTTTTGTTTCTTTGTGAGATTTTTTTTTATCAAAAACTCCTTTCCCTGACCCCCCAAACAAAACCCAAACCCTAAAATAGTCTCAGATGTTCTACCTGGATAAAGTTATTTTGCCTTTCAATTAATCTACCCACTTGACTGCATTTGAAATTTGGTTTGGTGGCATTGGTGGACTAAATAAGCTGTATTTTAAGAGATTTTTTTTTTTCCATATTTTGTTTAAAACATTTGATAATCTTCAAACTCATGGTAGAAAACCTACATTTAAAGATACCTTAAGTACTATTTTGTGGATTGGAGATTTTCTGTGCCATTATCTCTGTGCTCTCTTGTGAAAATTAGTTACAACCTCCATACTTGATGTGTTAAGTTCTTTCAATTTCCCTGTAAATGAGAAATTTCTGGGTTTGTACCTCTATTCCAATAAGACAGCTTGTCTATCCCTTCTTACTGAAAACTGAGATGGGGGACTGGCTTCATTTTTGAACCATATTGAACATTTTCTTTACAAGGTAGCATTTTCTTGTGCTTTTTCATTTACTTAGCTAGCAAACGTTTTCATTTGCTTATTATTGTGTTCTCCTAAAGAACCATCTCACAGCTATAAAGAGCCAGATACAAAGCATCTAGATACTGAATAAATGTAAGCACCCAAAATTTTAGTCAGTTTGATGAAGAGCTTGATTTCCATTTAAGCATCTCAATAAAGAGCCAGTGCTTGAAAAATGATGAGTACTTACCAAAAGCAATAACAACATTTGATGCTAAACAGCTTTAAAATGGGTCTTCTCACTTTCTTAAGAATGTTACTTTTTCTAATAATTTGGGGTGGTTTATGCAGTACATTATCTTCTTACCATATAAATGGGTATTTTTGTGATAAACTCTGCTATTCTGTGTTCTTTTGCTACTCTTTCTTTTTTTCCATTTTTGGATTAATTCTTGTAGTTTGAATGCTGCTGTGCTATTAGGTGTTGATCTGTGTTTATTTGGTTTTTTTGTTTGTTTTTTGGTTTTTTTGTTGTTACAGTGCAGTTTGTACTTCTGTACTTGAATATTTTCCTCAAGTTACTTTTTTTTCTCTTTGGTTTATAATGACATTAGTCTTTGTTGCTTGAGTTCTAAGTAGCACAAAATTATTGAATTCAAATATAATGTTAACTTTTCTGAAACTCTCTGCAGTGTTTTTATAATAATCTCATTTTATTTCCCTACATATTTGATTAGTATTTGCATTTGTTCAAGGAATTATATGATAATTAGAGGCAATTGTTTGCTGAAATTATCTTCCATATGTCAGTTTTAAAATACTGGTTTATACTGAACATCTCTTAAGATTTGCTTCAAATTAATTTTATTCTATAAATTATATCTTCATTATATCACCCAATGTTTGCAGTTTCTCATAGGTGGAAATGGCACTTTCTGCATACAGGGTAAATGACAGCAGTTTGATTTACTTTTTTACTTTGAATTCTATCAGGAAGCTCTGACCAGCACTGTCTTTGTACTGCATAGATAAAAAAGGATAAAATATGTTTCTTTATTACATTCTCACAAGATTCTCATTGCTTCTTTGAAGAGAAATGGTGAAACTTAGACCATTTTGTTGACACCATTTTTGCTTTAGTTTAGCTATACTGGAAGAGCTGTATTTCCTCACATCCCATTCTGCATACATAATCAACAGAAAGGTTGTTTTATTGTCTTTTAAATAGGGTGGAGCATATCTTCTAATTGAAGGCTGCAGAGATCTACTGACCCTATTGATCCTGAAGAAGGTCTGTTGATAGGACTCTATTGGCCATGCTCAGAATTAACAAAGAAGGGCAATGTTGAGCCACAGGAAGATGACACTGGGCATAGTTCTGCTCTGGTGACCCCTTCATCATCCTCTGTGACATACACATTTTTTAGCCAAGCACTGTCGTTATTTCACTGGAGGTCTAAAATCTATGTTAACTTAAGTCTAAGAAGCAGGCTAGCTTTTATAGCTTTCAGGTAGTTTTTCTTAGTGTAAGGAAAAGAAGAATGCCTTTACGTTTCCTTACATAACACTTCTTCCAATTCTTGAAAAATAGTAGCAAATTTAGAGCCATCTACATCTTATAAACTCATTAGTTATCCAGCACATCACTATGTCTCTTGCTGATCATGAAATATTGCAAAGCATGTTTAAATATAAATTAGGTATTTTTCTAATTAGTTTTCTCATTTTTTATACCTTACCTGTTTGGATATTACCTCATCTTTCTCCTTAGCAAACATTCTGAATTAGTAGCTATTAATGTTTGAGCTGTTCTGTTCTTCTATTCTCAGTTGTTCTGAGCTATTCTCAAACACTTTTTGGGGCCAGATCAAACATCTCCAGTAACTTTTTATATGAAACTCACAGAGTAAGGGCAAAGAAAGTGATACTGCAATACAACTTTAAAAGTTATTAATTGATTGCTAAATGTGTCTACATGACATCTCTGTTTTTATATTTTGGTATGAATCTGACAGTAGTTCTGATCTTTCTGCAAGAAAATTCATGAAATGCAGCTCAAATCTAGTTCTGTCTACAGGTAGTTAGACTCATTTGTGTGAGTAGCATCACCCAAGTACCAGAGGCAAGGTTAGGTCTTTGTGTCCTCCACAATTCTGTGTATTTTTTATTTTCTGTATGTTGTAAAAATGTTATGGTACTGCCCCATCACCTTTTCACTGAATAGGAGCCTTGGACGAGGGGTTGTATTTTTCTGTATATAGATGACTTTAGGTTTGCAACATCTGTATATTTATTATTTATTTATTATATGTATATTTACCTAACATGCTCATATTAAATGTTCTAGTGCACAGTTCAATATGTGATAGTGTATTGAGGCAGAATATGCAAGTGGCAGATCTAAACAACAAATATCTATAAAGAGTTGTTTCTGTCAGATTTGAGCTTTTTAAGTTAGTAGGTTACTTTCTATTTTTAAACTCTGAAATGCATAGAAAATATCCTGGTAATTTTAGGATAATTTTTCAATATAAGCATGATACTCCTTTTAATGTGTATAATGTCACTGTATTGTCTGTGTCTTTTTATCTCTGCAGAAAAATTACACGAGAATATCAGTTTTGATGCAAAACAAATGTCAGAAACAGCTGATACTGGTATGAAGAGCCAGACAGGGGATAAATCAAAGGAAGAAATTGAGTCAGAAAGGACTTCTGTTTCCAGGGAAACTTGGATTAGCTTTGAAGACTTCTGTGTTTGTTTTCAGTAAGGAGTGGAGGTTTTGGGGTTTATTCCATAAAATATACAGTATAAAAATGGTAACATGTGAAACACTACTATATAAAAACTGTATCTTCTCAATAGATATTCTATAACTATCTTTCCTCTCAGAGTACTCCCAAGGATACTTTTCAGACCAGACCTACTGTCTCTGTTGATAGTGAGTCTGTAGGTGCATCCCCATGCTGTGTCTTGGGTATGTCCTCCAGAATACAGTGGAAAACACAACCACCAGCTTCATAAAGCACATATCAGACTGTAATGTGGATGGAATATGGTAGGTCATGGAGTGTGCAGCCATTAGGGTGCTACATACACAACCTATCAACCACTGGGCACAGTCTGCATCTGAACAACTCAATCCTAAGGCTAAAGTGGTTAAAATCTTCTGTTGCCATCAGCATATCTCAGCTTGGTCAACTAGATGCTTTCTTTTGCTTCCTTTTCAGTATAATTCCAAAGCACTTATAATTTTGCAAACATAAAAAGCTAGTGTAATTGTGTGTAATATCCAGTTTCTGTCTTTCAGATTTAAGAATCCCAATACAATGTATTTCCTTTAGGGAATCTGACATTGCCGAGGGGAGTAATTTTATCAGTGAAAATGTACCCATTTTCTTTTCATTTGACTTGTAGCTCAGATTTAGTGAAGCTCTTATTTTCATAATTGAGCATTTTCTTGAGCAGATATTAAACTCTGTTTACTCTCTGAAGGAAAACGTACAACTTTTATACCACCAGGACTACTAGAACTTTAGAAATAAAAGATCATAGATCACTTTGGATCTTGTAAAGGTTTACCTGACTACTTTTAGGGAGCCCCAGGTACAAGAGGCTGTCCTTCAGAAAAAAAATATCACAGAAGTAATTTCCTTTCCTTTCAAAGTCTTGCTCAGTGTCATACAGAGGGGATGCAAAATACAAACTTTTTGTTAGCCAAATATTGAAGTACTGTTGACCTTTTGTAGACCACAGTTATATTAATTAAGATATAAGGTATTTGTCAGTTTCTTATTCCCGTCCCTAAATGGGTGAGAGTTTACTTATTTTTCTCAGTGAATTGAAGTAGCTATTAACAAATTATCTTGATTGTCCTTTGCAAAATTTATCACTCAGAAGAAATTAGGCATTTAAGATTTTTATTTAATGTTGAAAGCATTTCCTTGTTTGACATGTCTACATCACAGATATAGTGAAAATAAGGTGAATAAAGTGTTCAGAGTTCATATCGACTTTGAGAAAGGAGGAAAATTGTAGTCATTGTAGGGATTGCTATCTCAGCAATCGATCAGGATCCCTGTGAAACTGCCGAGTAATCAAAATATTTATTTTACCTAAAAAATTGGACTTCTCATCTGATTCCATCCTCTGTTAAAGCTGAAGTCATTTATGTTGCCCTTGATTAAATGAAGGTCAGAAAATATTTCTGGCAGGAACTAAGTAGTTTTCTGAAGATGTGCAAACACCTCAGAACTGAAAAAGCAAGTTAATAAACTATGCAAAATAGTTCTTCCTACTGTGATACTTTATTGATAACTTTATTACAGTAATTTTCAGGTAGGCATGGAAGTTTTAGAGTATTATTAGCTTATTACCATTTACAGATTCAAACTGGACAAATTAGGGGCCTGACCTCCAATGGAGAATTGCGGAAATGCAGCAAAGATAGAAATTCATGTCAGCTATGTTTTCTGGAGACAAATTGTATTCACCTTTTATGAATCTAAGTATGTTGAGCCATTTTTCGAGAAATAGCTGGGAATCTGGTTTATGAAAGTAAAATTAGTTTCTTGTGCTATGCAATACATATTTACCTGAAATATATTATTTTTACTAAGATTATTTTCCTCCATATGTTTTTATTTTCTTTTGCCCCTAGGAACCTGTATGTTTTCCACAAGCCACCTACATATGCTTATAACTATCAGAAGACAGATTTTAAGGTATATGACTTAGGACTGTACGGAGTTTTTATGTGATTTTTTTTTTTCATCTTTGTAGTCTTGCATAATTAGATAATACATATATCTTAAATGACATTGGAAGATCACAGTTCTATTACTGTAAAAATATTCATGCATTAAGATGGCTAAAGTAAATACAAAAATAATATTTGCTAGTATATATCCTGAAGTATTTAATTGTCTTTAACACAAGATAAAAGATATTCTAGAATGCTATTGCACAATAATAAAAAAAGAGTATATAAATCATGAAAGTTAGCAGTGAGCATGTATAATACAGCGAATCAGATCTCCATCCTCTCTTGATCTTGATTTAAATCTACCTTATAACAATTTAAAAACTAAATTAAGGTTAATGATGATTCAGCTGCAGAATCTGTCCTTCAGTTCTCCTTCATCTTCACCTGTCACCTAAAACCCAAATCAGGAGTCTGTGTAGTAGAGCCCTCCATTTTCTCTTTAGATGCTAAGTCCTTTAGCAATTTACAAGGTTCTCTTGCAGGCATTAGAAATACCCCTTAGTTACACTGAAATGACAGTATTTCTTCAAATGTGCTTTTTTAGTTTATATTACCAGAAAGTTATTCAACATGTTTTAATATCCTGTTCCAGCTCTAGTTTTATACTGTAGCTAAAGTGTAATTGTAGAGCACTGAAATGTAGACTCCTGGTATGAACTTTATGTAAAATCTGTATTGAGAAGGTTAACTACATGGATTATACTTCATAATCTTGGTATGCTGTTTTTTTATGTTGATACAGCTGTTTTACACTGTTAGGTAAATTCTGTATCAGACTTATAAAATAACACATATTATTCTATGAAAATAATAGTAGTGGTATTCCAGGATCAAATTTAAAAAAAATTATATATTTATATTACTCTGGAGAATGTAGGAAAACATGTATTAAACAGCTCTGAAGCAGAGAAGCTCATTCAACTTCAGATTTTGAAGAATTTCTAGGAACAGTAGACTCATTCTGTAGTTTCTAATATTGGCATAGGAATTGTGTTAAAATTGTGAGTGAAAAATGCTGACTGTATTTTTGTAGAAAGAAACATACTGAGGGAGAATCAGTCATGTATTACAAATTTTAAAAGTGCTTACTTCTTTCAAGTTTACTGTAATGAATTAGAATCATAAAGCTGCATCACAAACCAAAATTTTTCATCTTCCATTGAACATTGCTTACAAGTAAAGCTACTAAATTGAGGTACATATGGAGAATATCTTATAAAAGTAGATATATTTTCATTCAAGAAACTTTCCTGTTTACTTTTATTTTTTAACTGAACATTATGGTTTATATATGCAGCATGCAGCATGAGGCTCTGGGTTTAAATGACATCTAAAATTTGGAAGAAGTAGTGACTGTTAACTACTTCCCATACCATATCTAGGGTCACAATATCCACAATCATAGTCATATAAGCTCAGGTGTACAGCGTTAAATGAAAATGAAAGATGAACAAATGTCTGTTTTCCTATGCAGTCTACTGATGACCGAGTCTTCTATTATTTACTTGTGGATAGTCTGATGCCCATTGAAATCCTGGTTAGCTTTTCTGCATTAGTACACTGGGGTGATACTGGAGGTAAGGACAACAGAGGAAAGTGCACATTAATATTGTGTTTTCTGATACTTGCATATGCCTGTGCTTTTGGTTTTGGCCCTGGTGTATTTTGGCACAGTTTGAGAGTTTAGCATTAAATAGTCAAATTGATTCTAGGAAATATGCTGTTATTCAAGTAATACATTGTTGTTATTTGATATTGATGATTAATATTTTATTGAAAAGATTTTTACTGTTTATTATGATTTGCTGCAAGCATTTAATAAATATTTCTGGTATGGATTTCTTTGTGTTTCTCAGGGTTTTATTTCTACAAATTCCATTATTGCAAAGCTGTTTTATGCCTTAGCTGATCAAAAGGCAGTAACATCAGCAATAAGATCAAAGAGTATTTTTGAAGTGATTTTTAAACTCAGGCACTGTTAGCTCTTAAAATATATTTGCAGATGGGTTATTTCAAGATCCAACAACTTAGATGATTTTAATAAAAATCACTTGTATTCGATGGAAATCACAGAATGGAATTCAGAAAAGCTATTGCATGTTATGACAATCAAATTAATCGGATATTTAAACATCAGATATGAATATCATTTTAGTGTATCCAGAGTAGAGTAGATCAAACCAAAAGAAAACTTAAAGAATCCAAACTGACCATCCCACTGAAATAGTTAAACTATAAGCACTTTATGGCTGTTTGCTTCTTTTGCATGTAGACAGAATGGATTTTTGTGGAGTATTAGAGCAGCCTTAAGTGACTTGGAAGGTGTCTGTTTTACACATCTTCCTAATACATTTTTCAACCATTATTTTCTACAAATGCTATACTACCTAGTCATTTTAAATGACTGTTTCTTTTCTCTGAATTATCAAAGCCTAAATGAAGACTTCAAGGTCTGTGAAATACAGATTTTGCACCAAGGTATTTTCTTAACTGTTATTCCCTCCCCCCCTCCCAAATTGTGGGTCTATTTTTTTCTTTCTTAATCTAGGTACTAAACAAGAGTGTTCTAGTATTTCAAAGGGTGTGCTGATGGTTGAGCATTTCTCTTGGAAATCTTTGACTCCTGGAGAACTTGTTTTAAAGATGCATACATCTGCAGTCAAATCTACTGTGTTAAATCTTCCTGTTGGGTATGTATGAGGCTTCATTTCTGTCTTGACGTTTTAGTCTTAAGGCTTGAGGTGGTCTTTTACTTTACATTGTAACTAAGATTTTATTTCCTAAGGCATAAGTTTTTGGAGTATGAAATTGGTTGATAGCAATTTTGCAGTCTTACCAAATCCTAGCTATGAATTTAAAATAATTTCTGAAACTTTCCCTGTTCCCCAGGGGTCAGTACTGGGTCAGGTCTTGTTATGTTCCCCACAGGTCTGTACTGAGTCCAGTCTTGTTCAACATATTCGTCAATTACCTAGACAAGGGGACAGAATGTATCCTCAGCAAGTTTGCTGCTGATACAAAACTGGGACGTGTGACTGACACACCAGAGGGCTGTGCTGCCATCCAGTGTGACCTGGACAGGCTGGAGTCTCAGGCAGAGCCAAACCTAATTAGGTTCCACAAGGGCAAATGTAGGGTTCCTGCACCTGGGGAGGAACAATCCTGTGCATCATTATAGATCAGGAGTTGGAAAGCAGCACTAAGGACAAGGATCTTGGAGTTCTGGTAGACAATCAGCTAACCATGAGCCAGCAATTTGCCCTTGTGGCCAAGAAGGCCAATGGTATCCTGGTGTGCTTAAGAAGAGTGTGGCCAGTAGGTCAAGGAAGGCCATCCTCCCCTTCTATTCTGCCCTGGTGCAGCCACATCTAGAATACTATGTCCAGTTCTGGGTTCCCCAGTTCAAGAGAGATAGGGAACTACTAGAGAGAGTCCAGTGGAGGGCAACAAAGATGACTGGGGGACTGGAGCATCTCTCTTACAATGAAAGGTTGACAGAGCTGGGACTATATAGCCTAGAGAAGAGAAGAATGAGAGGACACCTCAAGGGTGGGTGCAAAGAGGATGGAACCAGAATCTTTTCAGTGGTGCCCAGTGACAGGGTGAAGGGCAAGAGGCACAAGCTGGAACACAGGAATTTTCATCTAAATATGAGGAAAAAACTGCTTCACTGTGAGGGTGACAGAGCTGCCCAGGGAGGTTGTAGAGTCTCCTCCTGTGAAGACTTTCAAATCCCATCTGGGTGCAATCCTGTGTAATGTGCTCTAGGCAAACCTGCTTTGCTGGGAGGTTAGACTAGGTGATTTCTAGAGGTCCCTTCCAACTCCAATTCTGTGATTCTGTGAACCTTTATAAAGATTTCAAATTCTTTACTCTTAAATAAGAGCATTTAGCACAAAAAAAAAAAAAATAAAAAAATCACAGTGACTTGCTAAAATATAAACTAGAATAAAAATTTCTACTTAAAAGTGTTTCTAACTAGAATAATTTTGAGATGTTCCCTGGAGTACCAACAAAAAATAAAGAATTAGGATTTGTAATGGAACTGTAAAAGCATGATACCATAGGAGGTTTCATAGCTTTTCTTGGAGAAGGATTTATGAAACATGACAGGAGAAATTCTCAGCTTTTCCATGAAGCCTTACATACTGTACTTCACAGTCACATAGTCCTTAATATGATTTATTTCTCTTTGCATGTAGCTCTAGATGCTCAGTGTAGAGCATTGACTGGTTGTTTAAATAAAGAAATAGATAGAAGGCAAGAGTCTTTGATATTTGTTAATTTCTGAAAATGCTTCCAGGGAAACAAGGAAGAAGACTTCTTCATATCTTGCTATAAGAATAAAGCTGATGACTAATTCATTGAGGCCACTGCTTTTCCAAAACTAGAGAATTCAGAGAATCACCAATCTAATCTCAAAGAGACGAGTCAAATGTATTTTTAAAATGTCGAGTAATGTGTCAAATAAACAGGCATAGAAAGAAAATACCACCATAGTACCATGTTGACATTAAAGCAAAGATCTTTAATAATGCTCTCTGATTCATACTAAAAATTGAAAAGTTATTATTGTGTTTATAGGTTAATTCTGACACCACATGTATTTTTTTAGTGTGGTTTCCAAAAGTTGCATATCCCTTTCCTGCAGGAAGCCAAAAATATTTATCTTTTTGCACCTGCAGATATCAAAGCTACGAGAGATAAGGCAGCTTAAATTGATAAGGTTCTCACCTTTGATTCTGTCTGCTCCAGGCAGAGCCAGCAGGCTTTCAGGAAGATTTAATTTACAGCAGATGTGGGAGACAAAGGGGCTTACTGACCGCTTCAGCACTTCATTCCAAATGAGAAGTGACTTGCTAAGCAAGGAAAGCACTTTCTTCCCTCTGTTGGTGGCCAGAGGGCATTTCAGATTTTACTCCCAAGAAGATGCAATTTAAAAAGTGCAAGTGTGTGTGAGTGTAACTGTCCTTTTTTTACTCTCACTACTGAATCTCTGGTTAACACTTTGAAGCTGTGTCCTGGATGAACTTCTCTAGCTAAATGCCTTCTGACAATGACAAAAGACAGTGAAGCTTTACCATTTAGTAATCAGCAAGCTCCTCAGGTATTTCGGTGGGACTAAAGGACATTGTTGGCTGGAGAGAAAAGCGTGAAACCCCTGTGTTCTAGTTAGTAATGGTTTGGTTTATGGTTGGAACCCATCACAGGATAAGATCGGGCAAAGAAGAATGAATGAGCTGAGTGTATCCCAAAAAGACATACTGAATTTCTGTTGTTTGCCACCTTAGGACGTTACAGTTGAGTGGTTTGGTCCACAGTTGCTCCATAGAACATTCACTGTAACATTCATCTAGCCTGACATGATTATGCTTTTGTTTTTTTGCTTTTGTCAGTGCAAAAATGGAAATGATGAACTAAGTATTTCATGACCAGAACACTTGACTTCTTCACTAAGCTTTCTAGAGCAGATAGATTTTTAACTGTAGCTAGCTATAACCCTGACTAAAAAAACCCTTTGATTTTGTAACTCTGAAATAGTAAAAATACCTATTTTGCAAACAAAAATCAAAGAGCTAAATAAATAAAGTAAAAACAAAATAATAGTGACTTCTCTGATTTTATCTACTGCCTATGTTTGGAGGTTTTTGAGAAGCAAGGAGTTAGAAATGCAGGATTTGAAGTGCCAGGACATCTAGGAAAAGATTACATTGTACCAAATCTATGAAAGGAAAAGCTTAAAATTGCTGTGATTTTGTTTGTTTGTTGCTTTTTTTATTAAAAGGTGCTTTTCTTTTTTTCTTGATTGTAGGCGACACATACTGCTTTTCACAGTAAGTTCTCCCATAGGGCACCATATTCATCTGTGTAGCATGGTGCCATGTGTCTTTGGAGAAGAGGATACTGTGATGCCAAGTCTTGAAAAGGTACACGTAACCAGCGCTAGTCAAGAGTTGTGATAATGCTGTTTCTATTCTTTAGTTTTAAAGTGAAGTACTGTTGGATCTTCATTTAGAGCTATTATATTTAATGGTGTAATATTAATTTCAATATTGAATGGGTAAGTGCATAAAAGAAATGTGTTTTACAGCACAGCAGGCACTGACATGGATATTGCAACAATTGTCTTATATAACTAAGCAAGCATTGGGTAGTACTGTGGTTTACATAGAACAGCAGCATAAATTGGAATGTTAAAATTGTTGAAATACATGTCGGAGGTAGTGTATAAGCTCTCTTTTTGAGGCATGTGATAAAAATGATAAAATACGTGTACAGATATTAATACTGAAAAATACTCCCCTAGTAAAATAAATTGTCAAGTTTTGTCCCATGAGATCACATACTGCTCACTGATTCCCAAGGCAGCTTTTGTATTTAAAATGAATTTTTCATAGATGAGACAAGAGACCCAGGAGAGTAATTACTACAGCTTTTATTCTTCATTGCCTACAATCTAGACACATATCACTGACATTCATATTTTCAAAATTTCTTTGGCAAGCAGTAGGCCCAAATATTTGTCATGGGCACTGAGGGGGGGATTATAGCTTCTAGAGCACAGTTGTGCAAAAATATTTTGAAAGATGAGTGTAACAACAAATTTACATAGCAGTATAAAATCAGCATCCTAATAATAGGACATTAAAGCAGCTTGTACAAATTAATTACATTTTTTATAGCAAAGAAGTTTAAATATGAGAAGTTGGGCCATTAAAAATGTGTTGTGGCTGTACTATCTATCCCCTTGTCTTCAGATTGTGGAGGAAAAGCTATTCCTTATCAAGAAAATAAAGCAGAATTTTATCCTGGGGTCTTCTCTGCAGTTCTTTTTAAAGATAGCAATTTCTTTACAGAGTGTCATTTGAAGGAAAGTGGCCGCATTCTTGCACAGAAATCCTGACAAAGATTAATGGTGCTTTAGGCAGCATGTACTTGGATGTTGTTTTCTGCAGGATACAAATGCTCCTCTGTCCTTTTATAATAGAAGAGGTGCTGAGCATTTCAGCTAACAGGAATCTTATTATCACTTCAGTAGAAAATATCTATCTGCATCTTATTTTTTATTAAATGTCCTTGGACTAATGATACAGGAAAAATAAAATCCTTAACAGATATACTTTTTTGTGCCTGTTACAATGTTGAAACATTTTTATTTCAATAGTTAAAATCAGTGAAAATGTTCCATGCTTTTGAATACTATAGGCCTATTTGACTTTACAGCTTATAAAATTAATAGCAATTGCTTGATCTAAGAAACATTTTGCATTTCATCACAGAAAAAAAAATGCTTGTGTGCTATCACAGTCTAGAAAGAATATTTTAAAGTAATCTTTCTAATAATGGTTGTTTTATTCTCTTTCTCTAGGAGAGCTACCGGTTTATAGAACAGGCCACAGCTATCCTGAAAGCTGTTGGAAATGTGATAAATAATTTCAGCAGTGAGCCTGAACTTTCTGAAGCCTTGAAGGAGTTGGAACTAACTCACTGTCCTCCTGGCATCCAGGATACTGGAATGGCTGAAGAACACTTCAAGGTGAACAAACAATTGTAATAAATACATATCTAAAGGCTTACAGAAGCTGGATAACAGCTTAACATTGTTGCTATCCTCTTGAAACCAATGGCTGTGCATTCAAAAGGGACCTCCTGAGTGATCCAAATGTGACATTCATTATTAAGTATAAACCCAAATGACATAATCTGCAACTGTGTGCAATAATTATCTTCTTTTAATATGCACAAATTTTAATTTGCACAGAGTAGCACATTCTACATAAGAGCCTCTAATTTTGTCAGTTTAGTTTGCATGCTGTGTGGCAGAAAGTGTCAACTTTTTTTTTTTTTTTAATTTTATAACTTAATTTTGGATTTAAGACACTACCTTCAATGCAGAAAATCCAGAATGGTTCCTTCCTGAGCCTAATGTTGAGGGTACAGGAAAAGATTCTTACAGTTTATATTACTGAAGACAGTAATGAGGTGTTTTTTTCACTCAGTATTCCTGCATTGTTTTTCTTTGGTGTTTTGAAAGTGTCAACATTCTCATTCAACTTTTCTGCTCTGTGTCTGCTAAATTAAAGGATCTTTAAATACATGATGGAAACATTATAGTTTTCTGAAGATCTCTACGTTGTAGCTTTTCAATATCAATATCACAAAAGTTATGTAAAATATATGCTATTTTTTATGTATATGCAAATGTTTATAATACTGATATAAGTTGATTTTTCCTATAGTGAGTACAGATTATGTTCCAGTATATTCCAGATTCAGTTACTTTCCTGAAGTACTAGAAAGCTCATGCAGTTTAGACTTTATTTTAGAAGACTGAATAGAAGAAAGGCATTAATATTTTTCTAACCACAGATATTAAAAAATAGAACACCTAAGCTAGTACTTTCATACATGGGCTTGATACCAGACTCAAAATTAGCTATGTTCTTCAATTCAAAATATGAAACAAGCTCTGAAAGACACACTCTAAAATTTCCATCTATTGGAGTAAGGAAATGGAGACCAGATTTCTGCTCTTAAAGAGCATCAATGTATCAAGAATAAAAATAGAGCCACCAGTTTAGTCATGTAAGTAGGAAACCAAATCTTCCCCTCTTGCCCATCAATATACTCCTAATTTTACTTGTAGTGCCATCTCTTAATTCAGTAATTATGCCCATTCGGTTGTTGGTCCCTGTTCTGAAACCTCTAACTAGAATGCCAGTTGTCATGATGGTGATTATTATGTGTTCTTGTGTCCTCTGTTATGACGCCATCTACTCACTTGACAAAAACTACTAAGGTACTTTCAGGTGATGAAAAACTATGCTGTAGAATTGGTCATATATTTAATAAGCCAGACATGAAACAGGTTTTCTCTTGCTTGTTGGCTTGAACTGTCCTACAGTTGGGACTAATTTTCAGATACTGTATTTGTTAGAGGAAGTTAAAGACTTAATATTTACATGAAAAAAAGAAAACAGCTAAACAATTTTTGAAACAAAATGAAAAGCAATATAAATCATCTTTTTAAAGTGAATCATTCTTTGAATGCATTTCCTCTTTTTCATTTTAGGCTTTCAATAGTGCATTTTGGTACTTGATCAAATATGTATTAGGCAAGAAAGCTCCTTACAACTATAAATTTGCCTTCAGGTCCTTCACTTTGGATTTTAGAGATACTGACATTTCTGAGGATGACACTGTGTCTTCAGGTACTGTATTGGTATTGCTATTCATTTCAAATATATCTGCCATTCTTATTTTCAAGGAAGCAAAATCTTCACTAATCTTATTTTCTTTTCAAAGTAAGCATGGTTCATTTCCTGCTTAAGCCTTCTAGTGTTAACAGTACATCTGAGACTCATCTCAGAATAGTTATGATCCTTTTCTTTGTTCCAGAAAGTCTATTCATGTCTTGTTAATTTATAAAGTTTATAAAATTGCCTTTTGTCTTCCTTGACTTGCATTTGTCATTATTGACAAGCATTTATTTACCTGATGTACTGCAGATTATGGCTTTTCAAATTACCAGCTGAAAAGACCTTAAATGCATATATTGTGCACAAGATAAGGGTGAAGGAAGACTCCAGTTAGTACCTTCATTGAAAGTGTAACTGTTGTTTGAGGCAGGTGGCTCTGTAATCAATAGCAGTATACAAAAACCTAAATGCTGTTAGAAGTGCTTAGGGTGCTAGGATTTTCAGCTTTTGGAAAATGCAAGCCCTTTCAGTTTCTCTGTCTTTGAGTAAACTCTTCTACAGCAGAAGGGTAAGACTTGGCACTAATTGCTGACCACAGCTATAAATACGTACCCTCCCAAGGGAAGCTGAAGCTGTTCCTCAGTAGCTTAAACCAGTGTAGCCACAGGCTGTTGCAGTACTATCCCTACACTTGCAGCTCCAACACTGATCATAGGTTGTGCTGGGCTGATTTAGCTTGCTAAGTTGGCAGTAACATAATCCAATAATAAGAAAAAAATGAAATAATGATATCTAAGTCAACTTTAGTCACTTCTGGAGCCTAGGAGTCTGCTGACAGGCAATTCACAGTTCTCTGTATATTATGGATGTTATTGCTAGCAATACAAATATTGAAATACGATATAAGGCATTGATTAAATGCAGATCCCATTCTGATCTTTTTAAACTTTAAGATGCAGCTTCACCAGATGCTGTTACTAAAGTCCTGTCCTTCTCCCGTTTTCATCCCAGAACACGTACTCCCACCATGAGCAGTTGCACAGACTCTAGAGAACCAGATCAGCTTGCTGATTTTGTGGGAAGCTAAGCCAAGGGAAAAAATTACATTAAAAATTTTTCATTCAGCAAGCTCATCTGACTCACCATGGCACTATGTAATCTCTTTATACAGCATTAGTTTTTCTGCACCTGTTACAAAGTTCTCACATGAACTAAGAGATCTGATTGTCAGTGACATACCACCTGACACTGCTGAACTGCTTGCTTACCTGTCTGAAACCAAGTGCAGCTGACATTGTCTTGCACTACTTGGGCACTTTCTTGGGGGAGTTGTCTGTTATTTGATTATTGATTAAGAAGCAACAGGAATAAGAGATGCTTAGATGAACCAGGAGTAACAAAAGATATAGTCACGCTATAATCAATTCAGGTTTAGTGTTAGGCTATCCTTGATTGTTAGGTCAGTCTGTGTAACTGTGTGTTCAAAAAAAGTATACAACTTCTACTTACTTTGTAATGTGTTATTTTGACTTATATGGGGAATGTAAGCTCTGCAGCAGAGGCCATTCTTCTGAGCTAAAACGCCTGCTGAAAATACAAGTCTATTTCCTTTCCTTGAAAACAATGATTAGTGAGGTCAAAAGGCATTTTGCCACAAGGTTATTTAATTCTAAAATAGACAAGCTTGTAGATGGGACAAATTCATTATGAAATATGTGCTACTTGGATGAATAAATGGGAGAAGATAAGAGCCAGACCCTTTTCAGAGATGCACAGTGACAGGGCACATCTTAGAACATGTTAAATTGGGTATTATGAAAACATTTTTCACCATGAAGCTAATTAAAAAATCTAAGAGATTGCCCAGCGAGGTTATGGAGTTTCCATCCCTGGAGATGCTAAAAAATGGACTGGACGTTTACTAAAGACCATGAGCAACCTGCTCTAAGTTGATCCTGGTTTGGATGTGTGATTGGACCCACCAGCCTATACTATTCTGTGATTATAAGCTTCTTTCTTATAAAAGTGGTTGTGCAATTCATATTGTTGAGTTCTAATCTGTTGTCTGTTGAAGCAGGCTTGTGTAACCTTTCAGAGTCATTAAGCATTAAAGAGACTTTCTGGGAAAACCTCATTTTTTGTAAATGAGACTATAATGAGGAATGATGGTTGGGAACACAGACACATTTAGCAATATTCAATAAAAGAGATTAGATTGAAATGTATGATCTCCTAGCTGAAGACCACAATATTTTCTTAAGCTAGTTTGTCTGCAGTGTTGTCTGCATTTTTCAAGCAGATTTCTCTCTTCTCCTTTTTATTTGTTGGTACTTCCTTTTGGATCACTGTTTCTTTCTCTCATACTGTTCTACTGCCCTTGTTCTGTATCTCTGCAGTTCCAAACTGCCCCCCTGGCACTGGCTCCTTGTACTGCTGCTCCCCACATCCTCCCCCTAAATCCTTGTGCTGATGGCTCCCAGGATGCTAATTCTAGCGAACGATGCCTTCAAAGAGCTCCATGACTAACCTGTCAGAACCTACTAATTTCTGTTCCACTCTAAAACTCCTTGGTAACAGAAAGTCACAGTCAGATAAAAGAATTCTCACTTTATCATAGATCTTATCCTTATTCCATGGCTCCTTAGTGAAGGTTGAATACAATGTTCTGAACAACATTGGTGTTTAAATGATTGCTTACTAAAATGATCAGATTGAGAGACAGAAGCACTTAATATCTTATGAAGCTCTTTTTATCTGATACGGCTTTAATGTATCAAATCCTGTTGGTTCGTGTTTGAAAGGATATTTTGAAATTACATTAGGAGACTTGATATTAAAAAAATGCACTGCAGTAGCAGTCCATAAACAGAAGTAAGAATTCAATAATTTGGTATTTGGAATTAGCACAGTAGTTGCATTCTGACATTGTGTAATTCCACGATATATTTGATCTAATTTTATCATGGCAAGAGCAAAATTTTAAGAATGGTATTTTTGTCATAAATAAAAGTTATGCAGAAACCACTCTGTTCCTGGAAAATAGCTGCATTGGGTCTGACCGAGCTAGAGTTCATTTTCCTCATAGCAGCCCTCCCAGTGCTGTGCTTTGCATTCAGAGCTGGAAAGGTGCTGATAACACACTGGTGTTGTAGCTGCTGCTGGGTGGAGCTCACACAGCACCAAGGCTGATTTTCCAACATTCCCCTCCCTGCAGTGGGATGGGGTGGACAAGATCTTGGGAGGGGACACGACTGGGACAGCTGACCCAAACTGACCAAAGGGATATTCCATACCATATAATGTCAGCTGAACTATAAAAGCTAGGTAAAGGAGAAGGAGGGGGGAGCATCGGCTTATCCTCCAGGGCAACTGCTATGCATTTGGAGTCCTGCTTCCCAAAAGGGGCCAGACAACACCTGCTGATGCGAACTAGAGAATAAATCATTGTTTTCTTTTCCTTCTGCACACGGCATTGCTTTGCTTCTTCATTAAACTGCTTTTGTCTTAGCCCACAAGTTTCATCTTATTTTCATCCCCCCTGGTTCAGCTGAGAGGTGGGGGGGGGAAGTGACGTGACAGAGTGGCTCAGTGGGCATCTGGCATCCAGCCAAGGTCAAACCACCTCAATATCGCTCTCATTGTTTTGTGTTTGGTTTGTTATTTTTTCTTTTGAATTTCATTGCATACGGGACTTCCAGCTTTATTGATATTGTTCATTCTCCTCCCCTTCTTTCAGAGACTTGTGAGAACTCCCTTAGTAGTTGGCAGAATAAAACCCCCACTTCTGAAGAAGAAGCAGCAGCTCTTAAACTTCAAGCTATCTGGAGAGGGACCTATGTTAGGAAAGTACTGAACAGCAGAAACCCAGGTGTGTCCTTTTGAAAATATCTTTTACTGTAAAGATTTTGTTACTAATTAATACCTAGTTAAAATGGACTGAAATACAACAGAAAGTTACAGAATCTCTGATCTCTCATAAAACTAAGAATAATACTCAACCACTCAATTATCATATATGGTACTAAAAAGTAGAGGAAAGACATCTCCCCTAGATTTTCTTAGCTATTAAACCAGAATTTACATTAATGAAGATTTAGCTCAGAGGCTAAATATTTGGAGGTTTTTCTGGAAATGTAAGGAAAGTCCAAATGAGAGTCTAAGCATCATAATGGATAACCAGCAGAACACAGCATCAAAGGCTCAAAAGATACTGTGCTGATATTATCCTTCATTTTTATGTATATAAATAGAGGAATCTTACACAGCAGTTGAACACTTCTGTTACATTCAGCAATTCTGTTATGTCAGCTGGAATATTGTGTCCACAGTTGAAGAAAATAGGTAACAACTGCAAAATTCTGGGTAGTGTTAAAAGGATCAGGATAAAAGAGGGGCTTTATAGTTGCAGGATGTTAGTTTGTAATTGAAAAAAATGTAGCTTAATGACTTCTCTATAATCTGTAAGTATCCATATGAGAAAAGGAATTTGATAGCAATGGGGTATTTAGTCTGAATATGAAGGGTTAACACAAAGGTCCCTAATCTGAAAGTCAGATTGTGAGTTGAATCCAGACACACTCAAACTAGAAAAAGTGGCATTTATTTTTAAAAGGATAAAGTATTGGAATAAACCAAGATTTGTGTTGTACTACAGAAAACTTTAAAATCAAACAGATCCTCATAAATTAGAAAAGGATTAGTCATTTATATATGATGAAATAGCAATAACAGGACTGCTACACAGAAGTTTAGATCACAGTGATTCTTTCTAGCCTCACAGTACATAAATGCTTGAGGATTGTGACAAGGAAAACTGCTCCATTGTGAGATACACATTTCTTCTTTAGTAAGTCATTCCTATTCTTCTGGAAGCTCCTTCATGAATTACCATCATTTCCAGTTTTTTTTCTTCTCTATACTTACCTGCACCAGAAGGTCTCTTCAGGCTGTCTTTTGTACCTTCATCTCCTCATCACTAAATGCAGTGCTACTTCTCTGACAAAGTATCACCTATAATCCAAGTCTTGCTTAAGCTTTCCTACTAGTCTACTGCCCTTTTATTTTTGTTTAGTAAGTGTCATGTAAATTAGGAACTTCTGTAAAGTTTCACTAGTATTATTAACTTCTACAAATTCCAGAGCCCAGGAACTGTTCTGAATTTTAGGTTTTTGTCATTTGAGCACTATGCAAGTATGCTGACTCTTTTCTTCTGTTGTCTATAAAGTCTTATGAAATTCTGATTTATCAATACCCTGTTACCGTTAGTTTGGATATTATCTTCACAGTGTTTTACTGTGGGATTTTTTAATCATTCTTCCCCTCCTTTCCCCCACTATCTATTTTGCAGTAAAGAATTATTTCACCTAACTTTAGTATTGAAAAATTAGACAGGAGGTCTAAACTATTTGCCTAGTATTCTGTGCATAGAACTATGAGATGACAACACATGGGTAGGATGAATTACCCACTGGAGCTGCCCAGTTCTTTTCTTTTTATCTACACAGACTGCCTAGGCACATACCCACCCCTTCATGGTACTGCAAATAAAAGCTACTGGGAGCTAAACAGCATAGTCTCTGAGGACAGAGATCACCTCATGTAAATACAACATGTTACTGTGAAAAAAATGTAAATCAGAGAAAATACTGATCACATTATTTTTGCAGTTGTAGGAGTGCTGAAAAGTACAAAGGTGATGATGAAGGGAATGACCTCTGTCAAAGGAGAAATTAGTTTTCATCTCAGTTGAGACTTCTGTAAAATTTCAAATAAAAACTATTGAGTCATAAGACTTGTGCGAGTGGCTTTTGATAAGTATTTGACAGGTGTATATTTAGAAAAATAAAAAGGTTAAATGTTATATTTTCTAACATGTTCTATTATTTCCAGGTACTACAGAAAATGCTAATGTCAAAGAAACCTTGCAAAAATTGTGGACTGCAATTGAGTCAAATTTTGAACAGTGTGCTATAATGCTGTTAAGGTAATCATGTAATAAATTAAACTATTTTATTGCATACACTATCACAGAATTGCCATAAATTGCTGGTTCACAAAATAACTATGGTAAGAGCATTACTAGTTTAAAATTGCAAAACTCTGTTGAAAGGGATATGCTATACTTTATTCTGTGTACACTACATGAGTAAAACTATAAAAATCTAATTTTTAGGTATCTGTGTTACAGGTTTTTTCCTACAGCTTGAGCAAGAATATTAACTTTTTTCTTTACTTAATTTTTTAATATCCAATAGGCTGCTTCATAAGGCTGCCTCCTTAGTTAAACAGCTAACCAATTGATTTAAAGAAATATTTTGATTCATACTATCTGTTGGAGAGATCTGGTTTACATAAGAAAGAAGATACCTATACTACTTAATTGTACAAGAGTTTATATCATCAGAGGATTTGTTTGTAGTACTTGCTTGAAGAAAAGTAGTTGTATTTCTATATAGATGCTTTCCCTGGTATTTAATTACACCTTTTGGAAAGATAGCTACTCATAATTGCAACAGTGTTCATTAAGTCATATGCAAGCATGACATTCTTGGGGGATCACATATTTTCATTAAGTCCTTCAAAAATCTCTCTGCAAGTGTTGACACAACTGATCTAGCCAAGGACTTTGTAACTACAGCCTTGTTGCAAGTATTAGACCTCTGTTTCAGATTTGCAGCATTTCTAAATCATCAATGATCAGATGCAGTTTTTAGTTTGTCTTCAGACTTTTAAAACTTATGGGACTGATTCTTAGGCATTGCTGACAGAGTTGCATTTAATATAACAAGCTAGTACCTTGTCCAATAAAGTAACATGCAGGAATTTTGGAAGTTCAATATTAGGGTAAAAGTTTTCTCATTCTCTAAGACCAGAGTTACTGGAGGCAGTACCATTTGACAATACAAATACCAGTTTAAAATGCCCTAAACTTCTCAGTCTGTGCTAGGGTTGCCACCTGTTTCTCATTATACATCCCATGTAAGCTCATCTGTGTTTATCCCTACTTTAATTTTCAATTAATTAAAAATCTGAGGTTTCTGAAGGTTTTTTTCTGTCTGTCTGTGTGCTTTTTATCAGTGGTGGAAGGAACCTTTGCAAAGCTGTGTGGACTAGTATTTCAAACTGTGCTGCTTTAAATTACTTCTAGGAATATTTGCATCCACTCACCTTAATTAAATGTCAAGGTCAGCTATTATCATTGTTAAAAAATGAGTGTTGAGATATTTTCTGTAATTCCAATTACTATATAGGAATAACAGAACATCAGAGTAGCATTTTCCAAATTTTATGGATAAAACTTTTTCAGCTGAACAACTTGAACACGTTCATATTTGACACAGAAAAGATGACAGCTATCACTGAAAGTGGATGTTGTGAGGTTTCTTTAGACTATCCCCTTCATGTAAACCATATAAACCAAACTTATTGAACTACAGCAATTAAAAAGATAGCAAAAAAAAAAAAAAAAAAAGTATTATTTCCTTACTGCAGAAAGCAAGTAGGTAAAGAATAGTGCAAGGCAGAGGGAGTGACAGGGAGAAGGATATCTTAAACCTCTATGTAGGCATATTTTCACTCATAATCTCGAGAGAAAAATCACTGGAAGGAGACAAGAGATGGAGTGAAACCAGCTATCTTTCTTCTGCCCTTCACCCAACAACCTGTTCACATAACAATGAATTTTGTATGCTGGTCTTCACATTGCTTAGTCCAAAGGAAGATTAATTTTTGATACTGCATATGATAAATAAAATTTCATGGTGTCCATTAGGTGCCAGTGAGGTTAACTTATTTGCCTTACAAATAACTTCTGATTTGTAGTCTTAGGCTCCTTCCTGTGTGAAAGGAATGACTTTCATCACATTTTAAATTTATTTGGTTTTGTTTCTATTCCTTTCTTGTTCAAAAAAAGTTTTAAAAGGAAACAAAGTATTTTTTAAATCTAGTGATACAACAGCTGTCAGGTGACATCTGAATATAAAAAAATTAACCTTAAGCTAACTAATATTTATTAAAAAGGAAAAAAAAGTAAAGTTTTGTAGAAGCAATAATATCTTTGGCTATTAGAAGCAGTTGTACTCATGGATAGACTGACTGATAGAAATATTTTTATATCCATATTGGCCACTACAGGCAATTAGCTCTAAAAGAGCTAATCCCTACTTGATTTATTAATTTTTTGAGAGTGAACAGCTACTAGAGAAACATTAGTACCACATTCTATAGAATTGTTTTACATTCATACACCAAGCAGTATTCTTCATGAATAGCATATGTTAAAGTCCAGATATATGCTAAACTGAGAAAGTGTGGTGTGGACAATCAGGTAGTAAGGTAGATTGTTAACTGGTTGAAGGAAAGAAGTCAGAGAGTTGTGGTCAATGGGGTATGGTCTAGGTGGAGGCCTGGATCTAGTGGAGTCCCTCAAGGGTTAGTACTGGGAGCAGTACTATTCAATATATTCATCTGTGACTTGCATGAGGGAACAGAATGCACTGTCAGCAAGTTTGCTGATGACACAAAACTGGGAGGAGTGGCTGACACACCAGAAGGC
>JANIJG010008005.1:48973-65212 GCA_024611175.1 Megaceryle torquata | reverse complement strand
TCCATGTCCTTCCTGTGCTGAGGGCTCCAGAGCTGGACGCAGTGTTCCAGGTGAGGTCTGCCCAGAGCAGAGCAGAGGGGCAGAATCCCCTCTCTCCATCTGCTGGCCACACTTCTTTTGATGCAGCCCAGGATGGGATTGGCCTTCTGGGCTGCAAGCACACCCTGGCTGCTGATGTCCAGCTTCTCACCTCCCAGCACCCCCAAGTTCTTTTCTGCAGGGCTGCTCTCTGTTTAGATAAGAGCCAACATAGCTTTGGCAGAGGGAAGTCTTGCTCCAGAAATCTAAAAATGTTAAGGCATTTACAGGTAAAGATCTGCTATTGATATACTTCAGGTGGTTGGGTTTTTTTAAACTGCATCTTTCAACAGCATCTTTGTGAAGGCACTTAAGTCTTATCCTGTGACAGCTTAGCTGAAGTGTGAGACTGGACACTAGTTTTGTACCAACAGTTGCTTAAAGGGTAGGAAAGAATGATTGCTTTTCAGAGAGGAAAGAGAGAAGTATAAAGGGACTGACATGATGCTCAGAGTTGCCAGGTGGTATCTGGTCATTTTCCAGGTTATTTAAGACAAAGTTTGTTGACTCAGTTATTCATAATAACCATACATAAAGCATCAGGAGGTCTTCTAGCAGAACTTGGTCAATACGGTTTCAGCAATGCGAAGAAACAGATGTGGAAGGTGAAAACTGAATCCTTGATGACTCCGTGAACTTTTTCCAGAGTAGTTGTCACAGTGATTTCCCAAATCAAGCCCTAACATTACAAAGCTGAAATTAGCACATTAGGAAAGAAATTGGGTGGTGAGGGGAGGTGACAGACTGCATAAAACAGTGATGCATCTATATTTGGAATTTGACATGCGTCTGTGGACTTTATGATATTCACAACTGCAAAATGGATGACCAAAGCACTTCCCATCCAAATAAATCATGTAAGACTGGTTCTCAGAAGAGATGAACGAAGAAGGTGCACATGTAGGACCTCTAAAACAGCCAACAATAGAGAGAGGAAATGACTGTTCAATATTCAGTGAATTAAAGAATTAACTCCATTTTCAGACAACACATTTAGTAAAAGATACTCAAAATATGTGAGCAAGTTGGTTTTCATTTTATCTGTGCCCTGTAACTCTGAGATTCCAGGATTTAGTCCTTTGCTTTTCTGTAGTCCAAACACAATCTTTTTCACTCCTTCCTTCCCCGTAAGTGTTTTTGATGCAATGCTATAGCCTTCCCTGGGTTGCCTTTTGGATAAGCATACTCAAACCTTGTGCATTGAGGGATCAGCAGTTGTAACTGTAGGTAGTAAACTTAAGATAAAGCTGCACAAAGGAACAATACAAATGTTCAGACTATTTATAACCGAGATGATTCTGTTTAGATACATCAATGTATAGCACTTTTCCCCTGGCAAGCTCAAGTTTCCTAAAGCAATGTTCAGACTATTTATAACCGAAATGATTCTGTTTAGATACATCAATGTATAGCACTTTTCCCCTGGCAAGCTCAAGTTTCCTAAAGCAATGATTGTGCACCCAAGGCATAGCTAGGAATACAGCTTACTCTAGTCTGTGAGCTGTGTCCACTGCTGTGGTTGTAGCATGGGCTGGGTCTGTTGAGACCTCACCTTCCTGGAAGCAGACAGCTGCCAGTCTGACGTGGCATTTCTGCACAGTTTGGGTTCAGTCTGGCTGCACTAGCACCACACAGGCAGGACACAACTTGTAGATATTTCTGAGTGTCTTTAGAAATGTCCCAAAAATCCAAGGATGGTCCAGATAGTGTATTGATGGATGGTTATTAAAAAAAAATCACCAACTTCATTGCAGAGCAGAGGATGATGATAAAAGTGTCATGTACTATTGTTTTTGATTCTCTGTCCTCAGACAGCACTAACTAATGATTGCATATAAGTCAAGAGGAAAAGAGATTTGTAATATGATGCAGCTTTGAAATGTTAAACTCAATGGCTGTTGGTAGACACAACTCCGCTTGACACTTGTATGTCCTCTCAAAGATGACCAAGATGAACATTTTCTGGATAGGTCTTGGCACCAGTAGCAACACTCACTCTCTTCAGTCTGCTGCAGTTCAAGTTGTTATGACTACAATGTCTTACCAAAAGCAGCTGTTTCTGTTATATGTACATCACATTTTAATTCTGAGAACAAAAGTTTTTTTATTGCCAACTATTTCCTTAATGCTCTTGCTGTGCTAAAGACTCGCTGTAGTGTTTGGTATGAAGGAATGTATTCAGTTTTTCTTATGACAATAAACAGACTTCTACTAGCATGGTATTACCAACAGGAGTAGAACAGAGTTCTGCAGATCCATGGCACGTAATACAGGTCACATCTACATACAGATATGCAGGCACAAACCCACAGCTTGTCTCACTAAATACAGCTGTTAGCTGAAATCAGCAAACTGATGCATATTTAAAGCAATACAATATAGTCTCGAGCCATATAGAATTGTACTGAGCCAGTATTGTCCTAATGCAATGGAATTCTAAGCACAGGACTGAACCTACATCCTGTTAGAGTGCATAGACGGGAGCAGTTCAAACAGCAACACCTGTAGCTTCGGGTACTTATTGCTTGAATACAGCAGTGCCACGATCTTAGCAAAATGCTCATTTGTCCTACAATGTCTCCACTGAGTGTCTTTTGCCTAATACAGCTCTGTCAGGTACCACTAGAGCTATCTCCTAGCAGTTGTTTTCCCAGTGTATTTGGATTCATCGAGCTCGCACTCTGCTCCAGGCATGCTAGTAGTCTGCAGACCTCACTTTAGCCTTTACTATGTTCTGCTCCATCAGAGCTCAAAAAGAAACCTCCAACACAAGTTCTTCATAGCTATCCACTCATACCCAGGTCTTAAACCATTCTAAACTAATAAAACAAAGCACGCCCTAGTTATTGGCAGAGACACAGAAGGGGACTTACATTTTGGAAGATGGTCTTCATTGTCAGTTCATGGTGTAGACAAGCAGGAATGCTGAATGCCAGTCATCAGAATCACTCATGGATCCTTCCCTTTTATTCAGATCATTTGAGTAGCCTCAGCATCCAGTGCCAGCAGGGCAACTCTGGAGATGCACAAACACTCCAGACTAGTGAGTAGCACAAATCCATTCATGTCACCTAGAAGTGCTAGTATGAATCACTGCACAGGTTTCTCAAGATGATTGCTTTCCCTGGAGAAGCAAAGAAGGTGAGCAATTATGGTCTGCACGTCAGTAGTGGTACCAGTACCATCAGTTTGTTTGAAGACTCGGTGTTATTTCCAACAGATCTTTTGCCTTTGTTCCCTTCTTACCAGTTCTTTTATAGGTGTACAAGCCTTCAGAGGTCAGTAGTCACCTGTCAGCTTCATTCCCCTCTGTGACAGAGGAGTGCCCCCTTGGGTAGTGACATCACCCTGTGGTCAGGACATCATTCAGAATTTTTCCAGTTAACACAAAACACCTTCCAGTTCACAGTGTTTTGAAAAACTAAGTTGTTGGTTTTCTTTCCTTTCTTGACACCTTAATTAGCAAAACCATTTTCCTTCATGCAACTAAAGGGAAAAACCCCATTCATTTCAAAGCTCAAATCCTATCATCATTAGCACTTGCAAAATATTTTAGCAGAATAAGAGCATACCAAGAAAAATATTTTGAAATAGTTTTATCTACCATTAGACAGTGGCTACATCAGATACTTGTACATCTGCTTTTCTGTGATAGGACTACGAGGTGTTTTCTGCTCTAGCAGACTCAAAGCTGCAGAAGTCTCAATGCTTTGCACAAGGATGCAGGCTCTCAACCAGTCAAAACTCATCTCTTAGCAACCCAGACTCTAGAATGTGGTATTGTGGGCTGCAGGGACAGGAAGAATATTTTCTTTATCCTTGTCTCCCTCCTTCCCAAAAATAGGATTAAGTAGATCAAAGGCTAAGGTGCTGTGTATTTTACTGCCATTACTGTGACCTGTCTATAGATTATCACTGTGGCCAGTTCATTTACTTAAAATAAGCTATTTAAGTCTTGAACAACCAGTGCATGCCAGAATCTGATTTGCATTAAAACCCATTCTTGCTGTTCAGACTAAAGACACTGATTTTTCTTAGGAAATTATTTAAAATTATTTAAAAATCCATAACCTGATTAATTTCTTTTATATATATATAATTTTTTTTTTCCACTATGTTGGTGATGCCTTAGGGCAACTGCCCTGGTGACACACGTGCTGGAATGGTGCTGAACTGGACAGCTGCTGCCTGCACACAGCGTACCCAGCCCCACAGCTGCCTCCTGCTCCCCAGAAGCAGCCTGAGCTTTGCCTGGGAGCCAGTACAAAAGGGGGGAACTTTTCTCTAGCTGATGGTAGCACATTTTTCGTGGAAGAAGATTGTTGTCAGCACTGTCTACTCACAGGTGGGCAAGTGGCTCCTTGAAGGCAGCACAGCTATTGTGCCCACCTGGTTGCAATGTTGTCCTTGTGCAGGGAGTCTAAGAATTAGGCTTTGCTGAGATTGCTTAGAAGCTGCTTTTCTGGTTCCACTAACTCCAATCCTGATATTAATGTATTTAGTAGAACAACAGAATTGTCAGGGTTGGAAAGGACCTTAAAGATCACCCAGTTACAACCCCTCTGCCATGGCAGGGATACCTCCCACTAGAGCAGGTTGCTCACAGCCCCATCCAGCTTGGCCTTAAGAACTTCCAGGGCTGGGGCCTCCACCACCTCTCTGGGCAACTGGTTCCAGTGTCTCCCCACCCTCATGGTGAAGAGCTTCTTCCTAATGTCTAATCTGAATCTGCCCACCTCTAGCTTTGAGCCATTCCCTCCAGTCCTGTCACTGCCCGACAGCCTAACAAGTCCCTCCCCAGCTTTCCTGTAGCCCCCTTAAGATACTGGAGGCCACAATAAGGTCTCCTTGGAGCGAGCCTTCTCTTCTCCAGACTGAATAAGCCCAACTGTCTCAGTCTCTCCTCACAGGAGAGGTGCTCCAGCCCTCTGCTCATCCTCGTGGCCCTTCTTTGGATATGTAGTAAACAATAGGACTTCAATATGGAAAGCATGTCAATTTAAACTCAGAAATAAGATGAAAGAATGCTTGTGTAAAAAGAACATGAAGTTATATGACCAAGCATGAGCAGAAAAAGAAATGCCAGAACAGATGTGATCAGGTATCAGAGTCCAAAGCACCTAAGTTATGATTTAAAGTAAGAACTTATATAGCAATCTCATAAGTTAGTCTCCTCTGCTTCTTGATTTTTCAGCTTTTAAAGGGGAATATTTTCAGGTTCAGTAACCACAGTGTCCCCAAACCTTGCACTTTTAGTCTTTCAAATGTTTTGGTTCTCTCTAAAAGAACAGTAAATAGCCCAGGACTCAATAAAACTGTTTGTCTCACATCCTCAGAATGGCTTTTGTTACAGCATTTACATTGAAGTTTGCAGTTAACAAGGTTCCAAAATATTCAAAAAGTGTAGAATCAATGCATAAATGAATTAGCTTCACTACTGATACTTAATTAGATACGATATTGAATTAGACCTGATATTAAATTAGGCTGAAAGTGGTTGAAACAAGTAAGGCTGGATCTAAGGTCTCTTGACATAAACAGCAGGTGATGAGTAACAGCCAAATAGGACAGAGAAAGCAGTGTCTAAAATCAAGGCTCTGTTCTGCCTGTCTTCAACATTAAAAATGCCTTTCTTCAGCAGATTTTTCTTAAACTAAGACCTGTTATTTAAGTGAGGTAGATTGACAGCCTGTTTAGGAAATAAACTCTTCCAGAACATGTATATTTTTTTCTTCAACCTATACTAATAGTCTATTAAATACATACATTCTACCCATAAAATTTATTCCAGAAGCCTTCCCTGTCTCTTGTAGCATGTTGGTTGTGATCTTATTTCCTAAAATTTCTTTTTCTGGACATACAAGGAAAATGCATCTAAAAGAAGCATGTGCTTCAGTAAAAATGAAATGTCTAATTTAACACTAATCAAACATAACTTGAAAGATGCAGTTAGTTCCACTTAGCCACTCTGTAAAGACTCTGAAGATATAGATGTAAGGGGCTGCTACATTCCCTTTGTTTAAACAATAAGGGGAGGAAATTGTGGTGCCCACCATTCCTGTAAGAGTCTTTAGGCTCCTAGACAACTCATCCAGTAAGAAATTTCTGGTTTCCTCACAGAGGCAGTTACATTTCAGTTGAGGTGAGTAGCTTCTATCTCTAAACATCATGGAAACTCTCAAGTTCTTAAAAATATTCTGATAAGCACAATTTATATACAGTATTAGATATATAGTATTATTTTTGGGGGGTGGGCAAACCCAATGAGAACAGAATTAAATTATTATTGTTTTTAATAGAAGCTGGACTCCCACTAGAAGCCTGATTTGTAGTTAAGATGGATTAGTACATTCTGTCCCTAGCACACAGACTTCTGAGCAGCCACCTGGGCAATCAGTCAGGGAGACTGTTACTGAAAATGCCTATATACATCTAAATTAAGTTTTTACCACTTAATTTCTCACAGCTAGCACTAGAGAAACTGTAGGGAGTCAGTGACATTCACTTCATTTCTCTGTATTTCTCTGTTGTGGTTTAACCTCTGTTGGCAGCTAAACACCATGCAACTGCTTAGCCACCACTTCCCAGCCCCCTGCTGTCAGATGGGAAGAATCAGGAGGAAGAAGAACAGTGAGACCTCAGGGGTTGAGATAAGGACAGTTTAACAGAACAACAAAAAGAGAGAGGAAAATCCCCACCAGTACTAACGATAGTACCAATGAAATGATAGACAAAACAAATGATAGAAACCAGGAAGGCTCTACCTGTGCCCAAGATGCCGCTTTCCCTGCTCCAGCCATGCTGAAGCTACACACTGAAGCAAGCTGAAAACGGGCATCCCCATCCTTGGCCAGCCCTCCCCTTATATAGGGGCAGGACTCAGTATGGGATCGACCGTCCTGTTGGCTGATTCAGTTGTTTATCCCAGCTCTGGCCCCTCCCAACTGCTTGGCCCAGCAGCTGCTGGCAATAATTAACTCCAACCCAACCCAGGACATTCTCCTTTCCAAAGGGAAAGACAGAAATGAGAATCTTTCCCCAAGGTATTAAAAAAACAAACCCACAAATACTAAAAGAAAGAAAGAAAGAAAATGGTTGAAATAAGAAATATCTAGAATTACATCAGTATTCCACATTTCCATCCTTATTCCAGATGATTTCTTTGATCCTGCTCACTTTCAGCTGAAGCCCAGCCGTACATGCACACTCTGGTCCCTGCTGTATTCTGTATGTTAGAGCTGAAGATCTCCTAGGAACAGATGGATCCACCCAGCTTTGTACTTGCATGTCAGGGACTTTGCTATGCAGAGTTTTCATTTCTTTTCATTTCAAACTGGCCAGCAGAAAGACTGCACAGCTGCAAATTGTAGCCATTCTTTAGATATATTGATGGATTTTAATTTTTTTTTGTTTCCTGGCTGTTTAAACTGGTTACAATTTCAGCCTGCAGAGCAACCATGCGTTTTGAAAACCAAAACTCATCGTCTTGCTGAATTCCAAGATAAAATGAGTAAAAATTACTATTCTCTGTCTTTCTCCTCAGCCCTTTCTATCACATGTAACCAAATTGAAACCAACATTCTCTTCCATCAAAGCATTCAAGAGGAGACCGAACTGTTAACTGGCTTAACTTTAAACATGCAGCTTGCTTTGTTTCCTAGAGGAAAACCAGAGCATTCGGGCATCTTTGAGATTCATACTAGTTAATTCCATTTGTTTTTACAGAGTTTCTGTTCATGGGACTCGTGGTTCAGATAACTGCATGGAAAGTGGTTGGGAATCTGCAGATCTTGCCTGTTTCCATTACTGCATTTCCACCTACAGGTCACTTCACCACTCTGTCTCCTTTTCCCTGATTTTACTTTGTAAAGTCTTTTGTGACCCAGTGACTAAAGTTTACATACAAGTCCTGGTTTTGCTGGGATAGAATCCCAGGCCAGCTATGGTGTGCCAGCCATTAGCAGTTTCACATCAGCCAGGAGGGACAAAAGCTGACCCGAGTTGGCTGCAGGTGTATTCCAGACCATAAATGTCCTGCTCAGCATATAGGGGGATGTCTGCTGAGGACAGGAGGTCCTTCTCTTATTTTCCTCCTGCTTCTCTCCATCCCTTATGGGACTCACTTTGCCATTTTGCTCCTGAGGTTGGCTTTCCCACATATTGCAAATGCTGGGCATTCACAGAATCATTCAGGCTGGAAAAGACCCTTGGGAACATCGAGTCCAACCTTTAACCCTACTCTACAAAGTTCTCCCCTACACCATATCCCCCAACACCACATCCAAACGTTCACTGGGTTGAGTATAACTTTGTATACTTTATACTGACATTTGTATTCATGTTGATGGTGCTACTTCAAATAATCCACAAGCTGTGACCCTTAGAGCAATCATAAATCTTGTGCTAATGGACCCAGGAGAGAGCTATAGTCTTATGAAAGAAGAACTGGGGTGGATCCTTCATACAAAAAGAATAGTGTCCATATTACAGAAAAAAAAGGAGAAAAAAAAAGGAAAAAAAAAAAAAAAAAAAAAAAAGAAAAAAAAAAAAATAGTTCTTTTAAACTTTATTTAAAAAACTTAAAAACTTAAAAATACAAACTCCACCCCCACCCCCCCAACCCTCCTTTCTGGAAAAAATAAAAATCCTCCCTCAAACTCACATAAACTCCTTCTTATCAGGTCCCTGTAGAAGCAGGACATGGAAAAGCCTCTCAGAAAATAATAGCACCTGCTACTGCAAGGTCTGCAGCAGGGACAGCAGTGTCTGGATTCAGACACTTTCTGAGCAGCGTAGTCTAGCTTTGCTGTTCTGTGCAACAGTCCTCATTACTGAAATATCCATGTGCAGAACAGCACTGCCTGGTGAGAACAGCCAAGTGAGTACTTGTTGAAGATGGTCAGCTGACTAATAAGGATGAAGAAAAAGTAGAAGCATTTAATTTTTTATTTTATTTTATTTTATTTTGCCTGAGTCATTAATAATACTGAGAGACCTTGGGCTTCCCAGTGCCAAGTCAGGGGACCACAGCTGTGGGAACAGTGACTTTCTGTTTGTGGACACTGAAATTGTAAAGGACCAGCTGTATCAGCTAAATGTTCACAAGTCCTTGGGGCCTGATGGGATTCATCTGAGAGGGCTGAAGGAACTAGCAGGTGTTATGGTAGGACCCCCTCTATCATCTACCAAGGGTCTTTGGAGGTCCCTGCTGACTGGAAGCTGGTCAATGGTATTCCAGTTTAGAAGAAGGGCCATAAGGAAAGTCCCAGAAAACTATAGACCTGTGAGTCTAAACCTTAGTTCCCAAAAATTTATGGAGGAGATTATGCTGGGTACTAGTGAAAGGTATTTAAAGCATAATGCAATCAATTGTGTTCCTACTTGGAACAATCAACATGGGTTCACAAAGAGAAAGTCCTGTTTCGCTCACTGATAATCTTTCTATCGTAAGGTCAGCTGCCCAGTGGATGAAGGCAAGGGGGTGGGTGCATTTTTTCTGTACTTTAGTAAGGCTTTTATATGGTCCTTCACATCATCCTTCTGGACCGGTTGTCCATCTATGGGATGAGCAGGAGTAGGGCAGGGATTGTTCCCCTGGACTGGACACAGAGGAGAACACACCTTGAATCCTGGGGTCGGTTTTGGGCTTCTCAGTCCAGGAAGGACACTGAGGGGCTGGAGCATGTCCAGAGAAGGGTCTAGAACACAAGTCTCATGAGGAGCAGCTGAGGGACCTGAGCTTATTCAGCCCAGAGAAAAGGAGGCTCAGGGGAGACCTTCTCACTCTTGACAGCTCCCTGACAGGAGGTTGCAGTGAGGTGGGGGGTCGGTCCCTTCTCCTAAGTGACAGGACAAGGGGAAACAGCCTCAAGTCGCACCAGGAGTGGTTTAGGTTGTAGGAAAAATTTCTTCTTTGAAAAGGTCGTCAGGCCCTGAAACAGGCTGCCCAGGGAAGTGGTGGAGTCCCCATCCCTAGAGGGGTTTATAAGACATGGAGATACAGTGCTGAGGAACATGGTTTAGAGTGGCTTGGCAGTGCTGGGTTAACAGTTGTACTCAATGATATTAAAGGTCTTTTCCAACCTAAATGATTCTATGATTCTAAAACAATTAAAATCATGTAGAAAGATTACATAAGTAAAACAAAACACAGAAATAGACAGAAGAATACATATGGTCCTTCTGAGAACTTAGGAACAGATTGAAATAGTTACCAGAGCTTTTAACAGAACTGTTGACAGAAATAAGGAAAATTTATATAAAGGGCCTTTTTATTTAATTACAATTGTTTCCAGAGAACAAGCAACAACAAAACTTGCTGGGATTTAAGAAATTACACATTCACATGAATAACAATCACATATGCAGCTCTACCATAACCAAGTCACTTTCAGAGTGACTAGTTTATCACCTTGTGATATTACTTCAAGATGAGCTCCAATAGAGCAAGACCAGATGATATAACATAGGTGGAAGTTCTTAGTGGAGCTGCAACAGCTGTGGATTGTAATGTAGCTCAACAGCAGGAGGTACAGGGAGCAATGCAGTCAACACTTGAGAAGCCAGCATCTATAATACACAATTTTCAGAGGTTTTCACAAACTCACAGAATGGTGGGGGTTGGAAGGGACCTTGAAAGATCACCTAGTCCAAGCCCCTTGCCAGAGCAGGGTCACCTAGAGCAGGTCACACAGGAATTCATTGTCCAGGTGGGTTTTGAATGTCTCCAGAGCAGGAGACTCCACAACCTCTCTGGGCAGCCTGGGCCAGGCTCTGTCACCCTCACCGTGAAAAAGTTTCTCCTCATGTTTACATGGAACCTCCTCTGTTCCAGCTTGGACTCGATGCCCCTTGTCCTATCATTGGCCGAGACTGAGCAGAGCCTGGCTCCAGCCTCCTGACAGTCGCCCTTGACATATTTATAACCATTAATGAGGTCACCCCTCAGGCTCCTCTTCTCCAAGCTAAAGAGCCCCAGCTCCCTCAGCCTTTCCTCAGCAGGGAGCTGTTCCACTCCCTTCATCATCTTTGTGGCTCTGTGCTGGACTCTCTCAAGCAGCCCTGTGTCCTTCTGGACCTGAGGGGCCCAGGGCTGGACACAATATTCCAGATGTGGCCTCACCAGGGCAGAATAGAGGGGGAGGAGAACCTCTCTCAACCTACTAGTCACATCCCTTCTGATACAGTCCAGGATGCCATTGACCTTCTTGGTCACAAGGGCACATTGCTGGCTCATGGTCATCCCGCTGTCCACCAGGACCCCCAGGTCCCTTTCCCTGCTGTCCAACAGGTCTCCAACAGCTCCCCAACCTATACTGGTACCTGGGGTTGTTCTTTCCCAGCTGTAAGTCTCTACACTTGCCTTTGTTATATTTCATTGAATTTCTCCCCACCCAACTCTCCAGCCTTTACTGGAGTCCTGGTCTAATATGGTGCTGTGACCTGAATGGCAGTTAGAGGTTGGAGTGCAAGTGCATTAGATGGGCTCCTGGAGTGTGTCTCTGGGTGCAGTTTTACTTGGAACGAACACAGTGGCTGCACCACAATCCCAAGGGTGAGCAATGGGGTCTAGCAGGGGATCTCTCCTTCAAAATTGTACTCTTGGTCTGAACTGAGACACTAATGTTTACACCTACACAAAGCATGTAGAAGCAGCTTCTGGCATGACTGCCATGTCTTGACTAGACCCAGACTCTTACATGGAGTTTTAATAGATTGTCTGTCTCTTAATGTTTCTCTCAGTAAAAAAAAATACTTTTAAGTAACTATAAATTATTATGGAGAACTTTGGTTAGCTACAGTCTACTTGGATTGCTCATCAGTAACCATGAGGAGAGAATATGCAGACTGCAACTCAGCTAACACTGTTTCTTATTCATCTTCCAAAAAAGACAGGAAAAATCCCCAAAACCTTATGAAACAAAATCAATACCTTTTGCTCCAAAAACAAAAAAAAAGACAGATATGCACCCTTTAAGTGACTTCTTACTTTCTCTCCCCCTACCATCAGTGCAAAAAAAAACAACTGAACTTCAGCATGATTTTGAGATGACATGTGATTCTGTAATCAGAAATAAAGTTTTACACAACTGTCAAATGATTGCACGTCCATTTGGTAGCACTTATCTACCTAACTGTTTCCAGGAGAAAGTTACCCTGCCAGAACCACTCTTTTAAAATGGTTTCCAGGTGCAAAACACCAGGCAGATTTAAAGTCCATTTGAGAAAAATAGGTTATCACTAGCCTGTTACATCATAATAGCTGGGGGGGGGGTCACCATTTTCTGATATTTGCATCATTCAGTCACTGGAACAAACCTGGGACCGTCATGTGAGTAGCCCAGTTACAACAGCACAAGAAGAGAGAAAGAAAGTACCAGGGCAGCAAAGCACAATTATAGTTTAGCTCACATGATTTCCTTGAATAGCATCTTTTCCTGCCACTGCTGGAGACAGAGTACAGGGTTAGGCAGACAGCCAGTCTACCCTGGTAATCATTTCTTGGGTTTTTTATGCTCATCAGAGAACTTAACATCTTAGATGGCATGAAGGATAGGGCTCCGTGGGAAGGGTTGGCTTCCTCAGACTCAGCTTGTTTAGTAGCAAGGTCTGAAGTTAATCTGCTGTCTTTTTTTTTTTTTTTTTTTCCTTCTCTTTTTATGCAAGACTCTCAAGTTTTTCCTTATGTGTATGAGTACATGCTTTAAAGAGTCTGTCTGGAGGTTACAAGTGGGGTGATGTATGGATGAGCTACTAACTTAGATATAATTGTCCTAAGGATTAGGTAGAGGAATACCATCAAAAAACATACTCAGGTTTTTCAGTGGAAAAACAAGAAAATGACTGAAAAGAGATGGTTAGACCATGACTTCTTCCCTCTCTTACTGTGAGGGTAAAAGTGTCTGACATCTGAGACTCTAATGAACCCTGCCCTGGGGAATGACACGCAAACATCACACAAAGGTAGGTTAGTCCTTAATTACAAAATTTAAGTAGCAGTGGAAGAAAAAGAGAGTAAGGAAACTAAATCTGACCTGAAGAATAAAGAGGTCAACACTTTGCTCAGCATCCCTTGCTGTCTGACAGTGCATCAGAGCTGCAGAGACTGACAAAGAAATGGCATTAGCAGGAATTCCCATCTCAGCTCTGTTTCTTGGAAGAGAATCTCACATAAGCAGCTAGAGGAAAAAAGGCAAACCAATCTCTGCTCCTGAAGCAGCAGCTCTGAGATTATTTTCCTTCCTTTTGTTCAAGATAGATTTTTTCCTCTTTTTTTTCCAGTATTTATTCACAACTTCCTTTTCTGACTCTTAACCAATTAAGAATGCAGTTGAGATTAAATACATCCCCCCCGCCTTGCTTGTTCTCTGAGCTTGGATATTGTCCAGTCCCTGTTTAACAGAGGTCAGATTTCATTGCCTCATCTTTAGGTCAAAACAATATCATTAAATAATAAGACCTTGTCAGAAATCAAGCTTGTGGCATTTGAGACCTGACAAACTGTATCACAAGAAATAGTTATTTGAACCTGAAGCTCAAAGTCCAAACCGTCTTCTTCCTCACCAGGCTTTGTTACCTTCAAGATGATAGTCTCAGTGATTAATCTGAAATAATTCTGAGTTGTTGTTGACACTTGTTCACATGTTAAGAACAGAGTCTTCCATGAGTTCAAACTGAAAAGTTGTTTTCTACACAGACAGAAGGATGTATTCTAGCAAAAAGACATTTTCCCTTCGTGCTGGTTTTGTCTGAGAAAATTTTCTTCATAGTAGCTAGCATGGGGTACCCTAGTTTTGTCTTTGGGCTGGAAACAGTGCTGGCAGCAGAGGGATGGTTTTGGTATGACTGAGAAACATTTACACGGAGTCAAGGATTTTTTCTTCTCCTCACCCCACCCCACCAGCCAGCAGGCTTGGTGTACATAAGTTGAGAGTGGACAGAGCCAGGCCAGCTGACCCCAACTGACCAAAGGGATGTTCCAGACCACACCACATCACTTTCAGCATCTAAAGCCGGGGGAGGAAGAATCATAAAATCATTGAATTGTTTTGATTGGAAGAGACCTTTAAAATCATAAAGTACAACTGCTAAGCCACCACTACCAGGTCACCACTAAACCTTGTCCCTAAAGGAAGAAGGAAGGGAAAGATGTTCACAGAGTGATGAAGTTTGTCTTCCAAGTCACCGTTACATGTGATGGAGCCCAGCTGTCCTGGAGGTGGCTGAGCGCCCGCCTGGGATGGGAAATAGCAAATTAATTCCTTGTTTTGCTTGCTTTGTGTGTGCAGCTTTTGCTTTGCCTATTGAACTGCCTTTATCTCAACATGAGTTTTCTCACTTTTACCGTTCCAATTTTCTCTCTTCCCACAGGCAGGAGGAAGGAGTGAGTGGCTGGGTGGGGCTTGTTTGCCAGCTGGGGTTAAACCATGACACCCTGAAAGCCTCATTTTGGAGGAGGAGTAAAAAAAAAACCACAAACCCCAAAATGACAAAAAAAAACCCCTAACCAGCCAAGCAGTTAGAGTCAGTCTTCCAAAAGAACATGAAGTCAAGGCAGGAAGGCATCATAACCTGTTAGTGTTTTGGAGAGTTTATTGCATTTAATATATCTCTACAAAATATTTTGATTTTCTCAAGGTAGCATTGTGTCAGTTATGCATAGGTCACAAAATCTTTTCCTCATTTTCAGTGAATCTGAAAAACCAAGTTCTTGGAAACTCTATACTTCAAAATCATCCATTACAAAAAGCATAAAAGAAATCTGTTTAAGCTATTACTGCATGATATAACAGTTCCTTTCTTACATTTAAAAAAAAAGAAGAGCAGAATATAAAGTAAGATCAGAAGACAAAAAGATGTGCTGGTTATCACAGAAAAGCATCTTAAGATTGTGAGTGGAAAGTAACAAAGATTACAGCTGATTTTTCTGTGAGCCTGAGAAGTCATCAGCCCTGGGTCAGCTGACAGAAGAAGTAGCAAAAGATTTATAAGAAATCAAAACACAATTTTTAATTTAAGGTACTTTGAAAGACTGGTCCTCAAGCAATATCATCATATTGGTAAGGTAGTAGCCAAAAAGGGTTATTGAAGTGCCTGGAGTAAGCCAGCAAATGGATTTTTTTTGGCAAAGTAGTGATAACAGCCTCAGCATTGGCTCTCTTACAGGTTTTCTTCTCAGGAAACTCTCTGAATCCTTGTGTGATATGTGCATTAAAGAGAATACCTATTTCTCTTTAAATTGGGTAAGCCCATGGTTATAAAATAAAATAACCTGATCTGAGGAATACTTTTTTTTATAAAAAAAATTTGCCTTGCAATGACAAAATTCCACTCAGGATGCCTCTTTGGATGAGGGTGAATACAACTGCCAGCCCTGCCCTCTTCTATTCCTGCCCCAGCAAGTTAACGAAGCTCTTTTTATTTCCTTTGCTTTTCCTAGCATACTTGAAATTAAACCTTTATGACCATTAGGGCCAAGCCAAATGGAACAGTTTATTACCAGTGACAGAACATACGACACATTTTCTATTTTCAAAAGGAAAAGCTAAACATTGTGCATTTCTTCTCCCCACACATTTTTTCAGTTAAAATAATAAAATTTTTAAAATAAAAGTCATCTACCTTCCTAGCCAGAAGGGAAATAAAAGAAATGCGTCATGGTTTAGGGTCAGGGCAGCCCTTTAGACCTAGAACAGCTGCTCTCTGTTAACCCCCCCTCCCTCCCCAAAGGGGAAGAGAAAGGGAACAAGGGAGAGAGAAAAGGAACTAGAACAGCTTGAATGAAAATGAAAATAATAGTAATAAAAATGGAATACATGCAAATACATACCAGTACTGAACTCAACCCCCCTGATGGCAATTACATCACTGTCACCACTGGGAGAGTCCCAGACTGAGCCCAGCAGCAGATGGGAGCTGTGTCCAGGAGCTGGATTCTGGTGCTGGATTCAGGGACACCCAGATCAGGGTCAAAGGCAGAACGGGCAGAGTCCTCCTCGGGTGCCAAACATTGAAGAAAAAGAGGAAGAATCCAGACGCTTGGCCCCTGTGATCCCTCACCTTTATACTAAATATATATGTCCACGGGCTGGGGTCCCTGGCTGGTCAGTTTGGGGTCCCCCTCCCTGCAGGTGCCGCCTTTGCCTTTCTGCACCCCCAGCG
>JANIJG010008005.1:31612-48873 GCA_024611175.1 Megaceryle torquata | reverse complement strand
CTGCAGCCAGGGCAGGGGGTGGGAAGAGCTGAGCTGGGGAGGGAGAGCGCTGAACAGAACCAGCTCTGTTCTCACTCAGACCAGGACAAAGAGCTACATCACAGTTACACAAATCTTCACTTGCAATCATATTCTTCTACAAGCCTTTCACTTCTTACAGGCTTTAACTTCACAGACCCAATGAACATCACAATCCTAACCAATTAACATTGATGCAGATAGAGTTGGGAGAAGTCTGGCATATTGCATTACTACAAACAATATTTCACTTACAGAATTCACAGTCCAAACATCTGCTTGCTGAAATATTATCAGCACTGCAAAATTTGAGGGGAGTCCTGGGATTTCTAAAAGCATCCTCATTGTGACATTCCACCAAGCACTTAAAAGAAAGTCAAAGAGCCTCCCTTTAATAAATATCTTGAGGTATTACATCTCACCTTGTGGGAGATCCAGATCAGAAGTTCACTTACAGAGCAACCCATCACACCAGAATTTCATGCCTGCCCTGACTGCATTTTATATTGCTCTCAGTCAGGTTTTAGCTTTATTAATCACAGAATGGTAGGGGTTGGAAGGGACCTCAAAAGATCATCTAGTCCAGCCCCCCTGCCAGAGCAGGGTCACCTAGAGCAGGTCACACAGCAACAGATCCAGGCAGGTTTTGAATGTCTCCAGAGCAGGAGACTCCACAACCTCCCTGGGCAGCCTGGGCCAGGCTCTATCACCCTCACTGCAAAAACGTTTCTCCTCATGTTTCCATGGAACCTCCCGTGTTCCAGCTGGTACCTGTTGCCCCTCGTCCTATCACTGGCTGTCACTGAGCAGAGCCTGGCTCCATCCTCCTGACAGTTGCCCTTTACATTTATAAACATTGATGAGGTCAGCAGCTGGAAGGGGGTCACAGCCAGGACAGGCAACTGAACCAGCCAGTGGGGTACTGGATACACACTGACATCATGCCTGCTATATAAGGTCAAAGGACAGGGTAGGCCGGGCACATGGGTCTGTGAAGTTTATGTCACTTGGTTTACATCATGTTTCATTTCTATTATTATGATTACTGTTGTTTCTTCTCCTCTTACGTTGTTCTGTTAAATCCCCTTATCTCAACCCACAGGGTTTTGCCTTTCTCTCCCTATTCTCCTTCCTATCACAGCAGGGGAGGGGGAATGGTGAGCAAGCAGCGACCTGGTGCTCAAGCTCCAGGCTGGATTTAAACCATGACACCTATGATTTCACTGTGATTTTTGAGATTTTTTTTTCCCTTAGAGTATCAGCCTTTGCAGATGGATTATTATATTAAGATCACCAGTACAGATGTATGTTCTTATTCCCATAACTCTGCCTCTCCATACCAGTAGCCGCAGCGTTTCCCTCTCCTCCGCATGTTGTCTGGTTTTAATCTCGAAACTATGGGCATTTCCATGCCATAAGTCAGGTATCTGGGGAGCTTTTCTTGTCTCTTTATATTAGCTCAGATGAGACAGAGAAAAGACACAAAAGATATTACCAGGTCAGAAGTATGGCCAGATCATAGAAGTCAGGGAGTGATTTCCATACAGCTGGATACAATCTCTGCTCCAGCAGGGAGGAACTCCTCCTGAATGATGAAGCCGATATCCAGCTTCCTCCTCCTGACGCTCATGAGCATTGGTATATTTAAAAAAGGGTTCTTTCAGAACTAAATCTAATCCACAGCTCATATTGCACAAGATTCTAAAGTTAAAAGCACACAAAATAATTTTCCTGTTTTCAGATCTAAAGGTTTCCCTTCACTTTTTCAGATTTACAGCTGAATTCTCACCACTGACTTTCTTTTACCTACTTAGGTGTTCAAACAACTGTAAAAGTGGTTTCTGTGAAACTACTTAAGCTAACAAATGACAGATGCCATGAGCTCAATGCTTATAACTACATCCCCTGCAGAAGGTGAATGAGCCTAACCTGCAAAACCACACCAACTCGTCTCCACATCTATCAGCCAAAGTTTGGTAGTACCCCTTCAGTAATAAGCTTCAAAAAACAAGACCTAACTTCCTGATAGTCACAAGAACAACTTGGGGAACATATCTTTACTCTAAACAGCTTTTTTGCAGAAGTAGGATGATACTTGACTACAAGTTGGACTACTGAGCTGAAAAAAAAAAAGCAAGCATATCTTGGGAAAGGAGCCTCCAGAGCCACGTTCTTAGACATGCAACAGACCTGAATTATTACAGACATCTAGGCATTCAATGGTTGAGAAGCAAACTGCTGTTATATATATATATTATAGATAAAGCTCTGAGCTGCCAACAAACAGAATGAGCTGTAGGTTGCAATGAACAACTGGTTCTGTTTGCAGGTCTTCAGGGGTATGTTATCTTCTTTAAATTACACTTGTTTGATTTACTTCTTGAAAATGTTGTTCAAGTAGCATTTAGAACTCAGATCTAACCACAACATATTAAGACAGCATTAATATCTCAAGCCCTTCAACTTTGAAAATGCAAGTTCTTTAAAATCAGACCAGGATTATGAAGGTAACAGAAGCTTTCCAATTCCTGCAAAGAAATTCACTGCAGAGAGTCAACAAAATGTTGATTCTTCTGTGTTTCTTGTAGAATTTTCCCTTAGGAAGGAGCTCTTCAGCCTGTAAGCTTCAAACACTGTTGAATGCAGCTGACTCATTAATGGGAGTTACAACAAGAAAATACACATAGTTGAATGTGTTGAACTTTCTTCGTGGAAGAAAGGGGTAATTTGTGACAAAGATTCTTTCAAATGCTGAAGCACTGTGAGTCAATGAAAGAGAAGAGGTCAGGGCATTGAACTGCTGTAATTGTTTCTATAGATACATAGATATCATATATCAAGCCACAACTTTTGTGGTAAGAGATAATATATTAGCTCAACTGAGAGAGGCATCCAGCCAATGAAGGGGTTGCTAGTGATGCATGCCATGGCATGCCTTGCTTTGCCTTGTACTCAGCAGTCTTGAATGGAATTTATCTGATGTTACTAAGGAAAGAATTACAATAAGATAGGACAATGCAGTATTATTCTCACCTGAGTAGGAGGCAAGGAATTAATTTTACAGCTCTAGATGACACTAAGTCAAATATTTGCTCATTCCACTGCTGTACTCCAGGCAAGGTTGCCCTCTCTGCCCAGTACTGTTTGCCAAGTGTTCTACATGTACATGGGGAGCCAAATGTTGTGGCTTTAACAGAAGGCACAAAACACATAGTGATTCCAGATACCATTTCTTTGCCCATAAGTATGTCTTAAAATTAGTCCTATCCAAATTTCTTCACTGGCTAGTAACTTCTCTTAGCACCAATTAATTGTGTCTTTAGGACTTAACAATAAAGAACTAGACTAGGTTGCTCAAAGCCCCATCCACAATGGATGTGTCCAAGAGCAGGCTGGAAGGAGCTTTGTGCAACCCGGTCTAGTGGGAGGTGTCCCTGCTGTGGCAGGGAGGTTGGAATTAGATGATCTTTAAGGTCACTTCCAACCCAAACTGTTCTATGAAAGAAATTTCCTCTTGCCTCAAAGCACATTATTTTTATTTAGCATTAGAGCTTTTGACTAGATGTGGAAAAAAACAACCAACCAACCAAACAAAAAAAACCCAACCACTTTTCTCTGTGTAGTTCAGGCAATCTCTGCTATGTCTGCCTTCAATCACAGCACATTAGAAGTATCCCAGTTGCTCTAACTGTTCCTTATAAGAAAGGGAGGCAATTTTCTTTGTCCTAGAGGTGCTGAAAGAGGTATCATTGATTTGTCTTTTTGGAATCCTAGTGTTCAGAACAATATTATAACTGGGAAGGAGCCAACAGCAGCATTTAATATTGTAGCTATAATGTCAAAAAAACCAGTCCAGTCTTTTCTAGTGTTCCCCACCCGTGGCCATGCTCCTAGCCATGAACATGCCAAACCCATGGTTTCTTTTATCCAACTCACAGGCATCTAGCAGCAGTTACATAAAATGTCTGCAGCCCTTAAGAATCCAAAGGAGAAGATTGTTGAACATCATCTCTCATCTTTGTTCTGAATTCCACTTTGTGCAGAGCTAGTCTGCTGCAAAAACCTTCATGTCATGCTAGACCTCTTCAAGGCTCTGACAGCTTCAGGAAACCAGATAAAGTTCAGGCAGCTGGAATAACCCCTCTTGCAAGTCTAATGCAGGATATTAAACTGTGGAGTTCATAGGGATGAAAGAGCTGAACTGGCTGTATCATCAGCAGATCACTTGGATATGCTAGTGATTTTGGATTACCTAAAACCAAACCAAACTGGTGAAAGGACCTAAGAGTGTGTAAGTGTTCTCTCCTCCCTATTTCTAAACATAAAGACAGCTGTTCATGTAGTAACCTTCAAATACAAGATGCATTAACTGTTCGGGAACAAAGCTTCAAACAATCTGGCTAAAAGTTTTTTGCAGATGTGCAGAGTCTTCCTTCTATTTCTAAAAGACCTAAGGGTGCATACATTGGAAGTCACAGAAACCCCCGAGACTGGTCATGTAGGGATTAGGATTTCTCCCACCTAAAAGGTGGCAGGATCAGGAACCAATCTGAAGTGCATCTACACCAATGTACACAGCATGGGCAACAAACAAGAGGAGCTGAAAGCCTTTGTGCAGCAAGGAAACGATGACACAGTTGCCATCGTGAACCATGGTGAGATGACTCACAACTGGAGTGCTGCATCAGACAGCTGTGAACTCTTCAGAAGGCAGAAAGGAAGGAGAGGTGGTGGGGTAGCCCTCTATGTTAGGGAGTGTCTCGACTGTCTTGAGCACGATGACAGTGACAGTAGGGTTGAGTGTTTATCGGTAAGAATTGGAGGAAGGCCAACAAGGCAGATATCACAGTGGGAGTCTCTTATAGACCACCCAGCCAGGATGAAGAGGCAGGTGACATACTCTACAAGCAGCAGGGAAGAAAAATCTCGTAATCACTAGCCCTCCTTCTCACGGGGGACTTCAACTTCCCCAGTGTCTGCTGGAAATACAACACAGCAGGGAGGAAACAGTCCAAGAGGTTTCAGGAGTGCGTAGAGGGTAACTTCCTCACACAGCTGGTGAGTGATCAACTAGGAAAGGTGCCTCACTGGGCCTGGTGTTTGTAAAGAGAGAAGGACATGTGGGTGATGTGATGGTTGGAGGTTGTCTTGGGCATGGCAATCAATAAATTACTGAGATCACAATTCTCAGAGAAATAAGGAGAGGAGCCAGAATCTACCAGGTAAGAAGTGATAAGACAAGATGAAACAGACTCAAGTTGCACCAGGGGAGGTTTAGGTTGGACATTAGGAAAAATTTCTTCCCTGAAAGCTTTGTTAAGCTTTGAAACAGGCGGCACAGGGAAGTGCTGGAGTCACCATCCCTGGAGGTATTTAAAAGACACGTAGATGGGACATAGTTTAGTGGTGGGCTTGCCAGTGTTAGGTTAACAGTTGTACTCAATCTTAAAGGTCTTTTCCAACCAAAATGATTCTATAAAAACATCAAAACCATTTATGCTTTGGCTAAATAGGGGAGATCAACAACCACTGAACTGTATTGCAAAACAGTTTGTCTTGGACTGCTCTCAAGATAAGTAGACTACCTGCCACAGCCACCAGGCAAGGACCCCTCAATAAGTACATCACAAGCAACCATAAGTAAGAAACCAGGATGCTTCAAGAGGAGTGATTTTTTGCCACTGCAGAAAGCAACTCCATAGCATCTAAAGCAGGACATAACAGAGGGCTCTCTCGTGACATATCTCTTGGGCTATCATTACAAAGTTTGATTTTGATTCCCAGTTCTCTTGTGAGCATTTCAGCATCTAGTGGCCAGCACCAGAGGGATAGCCATGTCAAAAACAGAGCAATTTTCCTTCTGGTAAGCATATTTTTGTGAATCACTATTCTTATTTCAGCAAAACTTATTTCTTACTCCAACTTAAGGGGGGTTGAGGGGGATGAGGAATAACTGCAAAACCCAAACAAACCCCCAAATCACCACCACACTGTAGATTAAACCCCTTTGTTTTGACAAACAACAACTGGGCTGGTGGCAGCAGAGTGACTGTGAAACTGGGATTAAGAAATAGTCAGTCAATGCTGATAGCTAAATTCCTTTTTTGAGACAAAAGCTTGAACCACTTGAGAGAATAATGAACATGGGCTGGGGTGAGAAAGCCAGACAGGGAAGCTCTCTGCTCCCATTCCTGTAACATCCTCTGCTCCCATACCTCTCACTGTACTAGGCAGCTAAGACATTTGGTAAATACTTAGTCCTTGTGCACTGCTGGGGCCCAAGCAAAATGAAAATTCAGGGTAAGAGTTAGTCCCATAGGTGATGCTGAGACACCTTAAGCTTTCCAAGGGACATAAACCTGAACTAGCAACAGTACCTGCTCAACATGACTTTAGGAAGGGCTTGAGCAGAGAGCATTCATTTACTGCAGCGTGGGTCACAGAGCCACCATCAGTGTTGCTGGGACAAGTCCAACATATTTCAGCTGCTAGTATTTCATTGATGAGCCTCATTCAAGTTTACTTCTCAAAAGCCAAACACAGATCATTCTAAAGAAACAAAAACACATCAGAAAGTCTTCCAGTTTTTTGGTTTTAAGGCAGAAGGCTTCATAAATTATGCAAACTTCACTCATCCTCATCAGCTGCAAATTTGCAGTTGAGAAGCTACTGGAAAACTCAAAAAAAATATCAGAGTTTGCTTGTTTACATACACATGTGCAAATGAAGAAGGGACGACAGAAGTAACACTTTTTTCCTCAGCAGTGACGCTACTGAATAGAGTTTTCAAATGATACATTCCTTGCACAGATACTATAAAATCTTTTTTCCACAGGGAGACCCTCCCAGATGTTGTCCTACTGTGGTACATGTTGAGGTCTCAGCTGCCATCCACAAGCAGATGTTTCTCTTCATGCCATGGTCTGTAAACATTTTGCCTTTAGCAGAAATCTATTTAAGCAGTATATTTGAAGTTCAAAGGACTGCTTTATTTCTTTTTCAGTTTTGTGTAATTCCATCTTTGAGCAGAAGCAGAGAACCATACTTTCTTTCTCCTTCGATTCGTGCTTCACAAACAAGCCTCTATCACTCAGCTTGTCATGGAATCTTTCTACAGAATTGACAGAGAGGTTAAATGTTCACTCTGTAAAACTGTAATTAATGATCAAGTTTAAAAATGCATGTTTAACCCTTTAACTTCTCTTTCCTCAAATAAGCACTGCTTGTATGTGGACTGCTTATGTGTGCTTACATGGGGTCTGCTATACGAACCCAAGCTCGGATAATACAGGAGTAATTTTATTCTTTGCTACTATCTTGATCCCACAAACCACTTTAAAGTGGACCATATATTCCCATCTCTATGAGAAATAATTTCTTTCAAACCTTGAATAAAAACAAGTCTTGCTTCCCTTTAGATATAAAGTTTAGGTATTCTCCCCACCCCCATTACTATTATTTCTGAAGTTAATAATCAAACAGCAAGAATTTTCTACAGGAAAGATATTTTCTTTCAACAGAAGTCTAAATGGTATGAAACATTTTCATCCTTTTCTTTTGCTTTTTTGCATATTAGTTATTTCTTCTTTAAAGTATTTATCATGTTGATTTGTCTGAGAACAGCTGCGATAGAGTAAATTTGCTGTTTGTAAGTGTCAGTGTTTACTGTTCTTATTCAGATGGTTGTTCTAGATTCAGGAAAATATTGCAAAATTAAACTCATTTTTGCAAAATGGAAGTTTCATTTCATTCAATGAAATGACTGAAAGTTTAGGCTTAAAACCAAGTCAAATAATGTTGAAATTATTAAATATGAAAATTATGAAATCATTTTTACATAGTCAAAGTTGTGTTTATGCAAACAAGGAAAAGGAAACTCTGCAAATAGAGAGCCTGCTCCGCTGAGCAGTCCCTGCAGAAATATGGAAATACATAACTAGTGGATACTAGTCCCTGATAACAGCTTCTCTGAATGAAACATCAGAAAATAGCTCCAGATATTTACTTTTGTTGTCTCTGAATTTACTTTGGGATTTAAAAAGAGTTGGTTTCATGCAGTCAGAGACATGGTAGGTCACAAACATGGTTCGTGCCAAAATGGTTAATGTTTCAAATATTTATCAGCTGTAGCTATACCTATCAGATATGGATTACCCGGGGGTTCAGGGTAAGCACTGAATCACCTGCCCACAGTAAGTTATGAGTCAGGTAAGTGATATCTGAAGAAATCATAAGCTGTTGGCAGACCATTTAGGAAAAGAAGTGTTACTAACTGGACTGGGTCAAAGATAAATGCTGGCTTTTGTGTCAAACATCTTGAAACCCCTTTTCTATTAGGTATCCTATAAAAATTTACCAGAGCCCAACTTTCAGCTTTCTCTTTCCACCCTTAAACCCACAAAAATACACACAAACTTGAATCTCATGCCAGAGCTCAGATGTTCTTTGGCTCCTACTTCCCTCTGGACACTTTTCACCTCTTTCCACGCATCATTCTGGGATTTACCTCCTGTAAGCACCTGTTCTGCTCTTTCCAAGCTTTGTAACGGGATGTTCTCCCCTCCTGTTCCCAAGTACTGATTATTCTTTAGAGGTCTAAGCAAAGTTTATTCAAGAGATCAGGGGAGAGGACCAGCTCTCTGCTCTCACCACCTGACATGAACTTCAGTTACTCTTCTGAATTCCCACCTTCTTTATTATACTGTGCCTGAATATGTCCCTTTTGCCTTGAAATAGGTGATAACACACAGAGCAAGCAGGGACAAAGCCAAGACAGTGCCTGGAAACATCATCCTATGCGGACATGTCCCAGGGGCATGATTTTCTTCCAGCACAGTGAAGATGTCAAAGGACACCTGAGATTGATTAGGAGGTAGCCAGGGCAGGGCAGGGCAGCTCTCCAGCCTGGTCTGTATGCACATCTGAGGACAGTGCTCTACTGTGCACATGCTGCTGTCAGCACAGGTCAGAGGGACTTAGAGTGGAAAAATGGGCCAAGAAGAACCTTGGGACATTCAGCAAGGACAAAAGCAGAGTCCTGCAAGGAAGGAAAAGCCCCTTGAAACCATGCAGGCTGAGCAACATCTTTGCTGGAAAAGACCTGGAGATATTGGCAGACAGCAATCCAAATATAAGCAGCATATCCCAGCAGCAAAGGTGAAAGACAGCTTGGGCTGTAGGAACAATGGACATAGCCAGGAGACTAAGGGAAGCAATTATCCCTTTCAACATTCCCTTCTATCCTCACTGTCCCCCATATCAACCCTCACGGGACTGTGTGTAGAATACCTTATCCAGTTTTGGGCTCCCCCATACAAGACAGAAATTGCCAACCTAGAGATGCTCAGGGTACTGGAACACTTGCCCTGTGAGGGGACATTGAGAGACCTGGACTTGTTGAACCAGGAGAAGAGAAGGCTTCATAAAAATCTCACTGCTACTAAATTCTGCTTCTGTCCACCACCTCCTGATCAGCTCTTGCACTACACCTCTGACTTTGGATGTCTCCATTCTCTCTCCACTACATATGCGATGAACCTAATCTGACTAATTTGCTTTCCATACTTAGTCACACAATCCAGGCCAAGTTGTCCCTACCTGTCAGACAAGCAGCATGCTCTCGTGGTTTAACCTCTGCTGGCAGCTGAGCAACACACAGACACTTACCCACTGCTTCCCACCACCCCCTCCTGGGGGATGGGAAGGAGAATTGTGAGGAAGGAAAACAAAGTGAGACCCTGTGGCTTGAGATAAGGACAGTTTAATAAAACAAAAAGTGAGAAGAAAACAACAGTACTAATGAAACAATAGACAAAGCAAATAATAGAAGCCAGAAAGGATCCACCTGTGTCCAAGATGCAAACTTTCCCTGCTCCAGCCACCCTGAAGCAAGCTGAAAACAGGTACCCCAATCCTGGGCCAGCCCTCCCTTTCTATAGGGGGCAGGACTCAGTATGGTATCAACTCTTCCCCTCCCTGGTTCTGTTATTTATTCTGGCTGTGGACCCTCCCAACTGCTTGGGCCAGCAGCTGCTGGTGATGATTAACCCAAACCAAACCCCCAACACCTGCTTAGACTGCATTTCTGATTATCCTGACTTTCCAGTCAGTGAGAATTTACCTACCTAGAATTTCTACGTGCAATTGAACCAATGGAATTGCTCTCAAAAGGAAAGCAACCCCCATGACCTGCCTGTTTTCCTGGTCAGGCTCTAGATCTGCTCCTCCTAAAAATAAAATTAAATTACTTTATCTTTGTTCTGAGCACAGAAATGGTACTGGATTCCATGTGCTTTGTATGGTAAATCAGTATTTGCCTTAGTTAATTTGCTCATCCTTAAGAAAACCTACACCCGCATGGGGCAAAGCAGTGCAACATTTAACAAAATCGAGCCCTTAAGGAAGGAGAAACAAGAAAAAAAAATGTGTCGCTTATTAAGAGAACAATAAAGTATTGACTTCTTTGCAATGAACCAAAGTATGAAAACAAAGAGTGTTCTTAGCCTAAGGATTATTTCTGAAAGGATCAACAGATTTTTGCCATGAAACCCTCCCCTCAGACTCAAAAACTGTACCATTTCAAGCTGTTAATTTATAAGGAGATGCTACCTCCCATCTACAAGTCAACTGGAAGAAGAACTTTACGTAACATCTGGAATGCGTGGCACTATGCTCACCCCTCTAGCCCCCCACTTAAGCCATAAACCATCAGTGGGGGTTGTGATAGTTACATGCAGTTTTCTCTGGACTTTGGGGGGTAGATGGCAACATGGTAGCCAAGGGCTATCTGGAGAGTGAGACAGATGTCTTGCTTGTATACAAATATAACTATAAGTCAAACATCTTAGTTTATAAACAGTGGACAGTCCAGGGCCCATTGAGCTCTCCTGCATGTCAGCAAGCTGCACGTCAGGACCTTCCCTTGAGTAGAGATGCCTCTCAACGTTACTCCTCGAGGTTGAGAGATTCCTTGCCGCAACGGATTCTCGGTAAGTGACTAATAGCATGCTAAACTTTGAAATCTTACCTAAGTGATACCAAGGATTGATTGAGCATATCTAATCCTTTAGACATAAAGGACTGACCAAGGCTGGGACTAGGAGTGGATCTAGCCACACCTAGACTCCTCTCTGAGAAACAGTTTAGAAAGCGAGTCCTTTTTGAACCTCACGACTCAACCGGAGGGTCTCCCTGGAAGTTTTGTCTGACCCTGTCCTCTGTGCAGTAGATAATCAAGTGTACCTGGCCACGGAATCTTCTAAAACGACCGTTGTATTTACCATTAACCTTTGTTATACCAATAATGTATATTGTTGCTTCTCTCTTACGAGTGAAGTGCATGACTCCATCTGCAACAGAATGTGGCCTTCCCACGGGAGGGTTTCAAACACCAGAATCTCTCCATCCTGGAACTAAAAGGATATGAAGGCCAGATGCTACTGTGGATGATCAGCCTAAAATGGTGATAGTATTTTCTTTCCACTGCCCTTTTCAAGAAGTCAGATCTTTAATAAACTTTGATCATTTCAGTTTTTCAAAACCAAAGTCATGAATATTGTTTCCATTGTAAGAATTCAAAAAAAAAAAAAAAGAAATGGGGCAAACATTGTTCTGGATCCTAAAAAGGCCACAGAATCAAGAAATTAAGATGGTCATTCAATTTTTTGAATGCTTATGAAATGTATTCCAGCAAACTTACTAGTTCTGTATCTGGAGACTCAATCTTCAAAGTTCTCCTGCACTCACTGTCTACATTGTCAGACAGCCAAATTCTGGCTTATTTTAAGTCTCGTAATTTTTACAGAAAGACCACAAGCACGGATACCCACAGACACAAGGAATCGTTTGCTAGACATTGCCTTAGAGAACTACATATTACAAGGCTACTTCTTACTGCTCAACATCTGTCTGACAGAAAATTCTTGTTAGTCTTATTCTTTTCTGCTTCATTAATGAATGTACATTTACTCGGGCTTTCCAAAATGTTTTGGGTTGAAATAATGCTTTTTTTGCATTAGCTGGATGGCTTGAATTATTCATTGCAAGTAGTCTGTGCAATATTACTTTTTATTTATGTATCAGTCTAGACATCTGCAAAAGCATCTTTTTATCCAGTGAAGAAAAACAGGTGTTTCCAGGGTGTGAGTCATCCAACCTATATCGGGTGTTTCTTTTAGGAAAAGATACCCTAAATGCACCATTTTCTGTCTTTTCATGGTAGAACCGTGGGCTGTTTAGGTAAGTTCTTGATATCTACATTCAGTTAAGGGGGATTCTATCTATAAGAACTGCAGCTTCTGACTGAACGCTAAATATTTCTACCTGCTGCTTTGATGAAGATAGTACCTGCAACTCAGTTGTAGATGTTAATTTTCAAAGCAAGGAAGTTTCACCTAGAAATTCTGAGATTGCCCTTGTCTCCAGAATGATGAACTTCTCACCAATGAGTTTAAAGCATGACTTTCATGAGGGTAAGAACAATGCATAGCATCAAACCAGGCAATTGAGACAGGAGTTAAAACATCTTATTCCCATCAGGCTCATGGGGGACACCCAACAGTCAGCTCCATGTGAAATGTGTGGATAACAAAGGAGAACAAACAAACTCAACTACTGAGATTGCTCTGTGGGGTGTTGCCGGTGCTGTGCTAAAACTCTGCCCATATGTTTGTGGAAAGTAAGGTATCATGGAATCATAGAATGGTTTGGGTTGGAAGGCACCTTAAAGGTCATTGAGTTCCAAGCCCCCTGAAATGGGACACCTTCCACTAGACCAGGTTGCTCAAAGCCTCAGCAAACATGGCCTTGAACACTTCCAGGAAGGGGGCATCCACAGCCTTTCTGGCCAACCTGTTCCAGTGTCTCATCACCTTCACAGTGAAGAATTTATTCCTTGTATTGAATCTAAATCTGCCCTCTTGCAGTTTGAAACCATTACCCCTCATCCTGTCACTCCACTCTCTAATAAAGAGCCCTCCACAGCTTTCCTGTAGGACCCTTTAAGTACTGCAAGGCCACAATAAGGTCTCCCCAGAGTCTTCTCTTTTCCAGGCTGAACAACCCCAACTATCTCAGCCTGTCCTCTTAGCTTAGGTGCTCCACCCCCATGATCATCTTCGTGACCCTCCCCTGCACCCGCTTGAGCAGGTCCATGCCTTTCTTACACTGGGAGCCTCCTAGCTGAACACAGCACTGCAGGTGGGGTCTCATGAGAGTGGACCTGCTTGAGGTGCTGGCCACATTGCTTTTGATGCAGACCAGGATGTGATTGACTTTCTGGGCTGCAAGTGCACGCTGCTGGCTCATATTCAGTTTTAAACCTATCAGCACCCCAAAGACCTTTTCCACAGGGGTGCTCTCAATCCACTCATTGCCCAGCCTGTATTTGTGCTTGGGATTGGCCTGACCCATGTGCAGGACCTTGCACTTGACTTTGTTGAACTTCATAAGGTTGTCATGGGCCCAGCGTGTTGACTGCAACACACAGCTTGGTGTTGTCAGCAGACTTGCTGAGAGTGCCTCAATGCCACTGTCCATATTGTTAACAATGTTAAACACACCCAGTACTGACCATTCTTCGCTGGTCTTCACTTTGACATTGAGCCATTGACTGCAACTCTTCGAGTGCAACCATCCAGCCATTTCCTTATCCACTGAGTGGTCCATCTGTCAAATCCATGTCTCCAATTTAGAGACAAGGACATTGTTCAGGACAGCATCGAATGCTTTGCACAAGTCCAGGTAGATGACATCATTTGCTCTTCCCTTATCCACCAATGTTGTACCTCCCTTGTGACAGGCCACTAAATTTGTCAGCTACAATTTGCCCATCGTGAAGCCATGTTGGCTGTCACCATACATGTCGTATGTGCTCTAGCATAGTTTCCTGGAGGATCTGCTCCCTGCTCTTGCTGGGCACAGAGGTGAGGCTGACAGTCATGTAGCTGCCCAGGTCTTCCTTTTCCCCTTTTTAAAAATGGGGGTGACTTTTCCCCTTTTCCAGTCAGCAGGAACTTCACTGCACTGCTAGGAATTCTTAAGTGTTGGATAAGTAGCTTAGCAACTTCACCTGACAGCTCCCTCCAGACCTGTGGATGCATCCCATCAAGTCCCTTGCACTTCTGTACTTTCAGGTTCCTTAAATGGTCTTGAACCTGATCTTCTCCTGCAGTGGGCTGTCCTTATTCTCCCAGTCCCTGCCTTTGCCTTCTGTGACTCGAGCAGTCTGACTGGAGCACTTGCTGGTGAAGTCTGAGGGAAAAAAAGCTGTTGAGCATCTCGGCCTTCTCCATGTCTCAGGTAACTATGTCTTCATGTCTCAGGTAACCAGGTCTCACATTTCCTTCCAGAGAAGACCCAGATCTTTCCCAGTTTTCTTTCCGACATACCTGTAGGAGCTTTCCTTGTTGCCCCTGACATCCCTGGTCAGATTTAATTCTACCAGAGCTTTAGCTCTCCTAACCTGATCCCTGTCTGCTTGGATGACTTCTCTGTATTCCTGACAGGTTATCTGTCTTACTTCCACCCTGTGCAGACTTTGCTTTTGCATCTGACTTTGTCCAGGAGCTCCCTATTCACCCACCTGTTCACCAGGCCTCCTGGTGGTTTTGCCTGACTTCTCTTTGCAGGGATCAATTGCTCCTGAGCTTGGCGGAGGTGACCCTTGAATAATGACCAGCTTTCCTGGTCTCCCCTTCGGGGCTCTATCCCATAGCACGCTACCGAGCAGCTCCCTGAAGAGGACAAAGTCTGGTCTCCTGAATTCCAGGGTAGCGAGACTGCCCTAAGGATCCTGGACTCCACCATTTCAAAGGCTCCACATTCCCTGCTAGCCCCTCCTTGATGGTGAGATGATCTCGTCACTTAAGCAGATGTTAATAAATCTGCACCGAGTCCCATTTAAAGAAGCACTTTCTTCATATACTTTGGCTGCATACATTAGTATGAAGCTGCTTTGTAGGTGAAATCAACATCTTTTGGACTTTCATATTGTCCATCGGGAACACAAGTATCACTGAGATGAACATGCTTTAACCAAAAGAAAAGAGGTTTCTTTTTAGTGCTGTAATCATGTGCCTTCTTAAATATCAATGATTTTCACAAGAAATGGGAAATTTTTCACAAGGAATTAAAAATAACTCTACGATACAAGTTATATTACTAAGAAGTCATTTACTTTTTAGCTATTTTGTTGTTGTTTAGCAAACATTTTGAATACAGGACACTACTAAAGATAATTGCTATAATTGTTAGAGCAGAAAAATATGTGTATTCTCTGAGCAGGAAGAGATTAATATAATTAACTCAATCTACCAAACTCTATGCAGGTAAGTCACAGTGCAGTATGAAAATGCACACAGCATTTTATAGGCACGTAATGGATGTGGGACATTTCAGCTGAGAACACTTTGCTAAAGTTCTGTTGTGAAAAATCCATCTAGATAAAATCAGAGCTTTTGGTGAAAATGCCATGTCCAGTGAAACATCTGCTAAGGAATCTATTCTTTTCCAGATCTGTGGGGCCACGTGCTCTGTTTTTCCACTGCAATTTGAGTTCAGGTGGAAGATAGGGAGGAGGGGTTGGAGAAATCAGGAAACTGCCATGGATTTCCTAGAGCTGGCAGTCCACCCAGAGCAATAATATTTCTAGCTGGATCGCCCGCAGCCAGGGAAATGGCTGTTCATGTACCATTTATGGACAGCAAAATGAAGAGGTCTATTGTTCACAGATGTGTTTGTGGTGGAGCACTGGCAGGACCAGCACATCCCAGGCATCAGGCAGCCCAGCTGGAGTGGGAGCAGCATCTCTGCTCAAACTTCCTGGCACCAGGGAGAGAGTGGTGCCCATGCAAACCCACCTCTTCTCACTCAAAGCTCACCACTCCCTGTGACATACTCTCAGATTTCTGTCCAGGAATTTCTGGACAGGAATACAGTAACCCTGTCCTAAACAAAAAGAGGAGAACAGAAGCTTCAATTCATCCATTCAGCAAAACTGAGAACATCCTTCAATGAAATCCATCGCAATAATTTTATAGTTTCTATTTATTTGCAGAAAGAGGAACAATGTGCTTCATAACTGACTCCCTTGAGCACTCCAACTGGCATGTACATCCTCAGGTGGGACTTTTGTTCTTCCTAGTTCCCAACAAAGCACTAAGAGAGGACTTGCCACCAGCCATAATCTCCTGACAATGGTTAAATTTTTTTCCGTAGTCACAAAAGAAAGTGAGCATACATTTCTCCTATGGAAGATTTTTCCTTAAATGAAATCTGACTTTGCAGATGACATTAGTTATAAATAAGACCCACAACTCTAGGAATCACCTGGAAGTCCAGAGAGGCACAAACCATTCAAAGAGCCCTTATAGGAGCACACCTGGTTATCTTTTAGTTGTGAGGCAAAGAGGAGCACATTTAGCTAAAACAGGACAACACACTTCACAGAAGACCTCTTGTTCTTAGAAGAGGTGACAAATAGAAGATAAAATATGGAAACACTACAGAAAGGCACCTTGTGCCTGGTCTTTCTGGAAGACACATCTGTCTGGTGCCTTGCAGAGGTAACAGGTGATTCCTTCAGTGTATTAACACTTCGTGATGCAGGTGATGAGGAAACACCCAACTCAGCACACTCATACCACACTCTGCGACATCACCACAGCCATGCATGGACTCCCCAGCCTCACAGCCACGCCAGAGGGGGGCTCCCCTGAGCTTTATCACTTCTGCTTCTACTTCTCTCTTCAATGTCTCCACCATTCCCACACCTACACATCACCTAAGGTGGGGGAACAAGCAGGACAGAGCTGTCACAGGCACTCCCAGCCCAGCTGTGCCCCAGCACCCAGGGATGCTGGGGCTGGAGGGCCCTTGACACCCTGACACTGAAATTATTCAAGGCTTTTAAAACTGATGTGACAGGAGGTTTAGAAAAAAAATTTTCTCTAATATTAGAAGGACAGGTGATAGGCTAGAGGAACAGGATATTTTATTATTGAGAGAAAACTGATGCAAGCAGAATTACTTTGGATAGGGAAATACTGGAGACAGTGCAACAGAGGCTACAAAGATGCTGAAGGGACTGGAACATCTCTGTGCTGAAGAAAGGCTGAGAGCCCTGGGGCTGTTCAGCCTGGAGAAGAGAAGCCTGAGAGGGGAGCTGACGAATGTTCACAAATAGCTGCAGGGTGGGGGTCAAGCAGAAGGGGCCAGGCTCTTGTCAGTGGTGCCCTGGGATAGGA
>JANIJG010008005.1:20886-31512 GCA_024611175.1 Megaceryle torquata | reverse complement strand
GTGTGGGCTGCCCTGGGTGACCCTGCTCTGGCAGGGGGGTTGGACTCAATCTCCAGAGGTCCCTTCCAACCCCCACCGTTCTATGATTCTGTGATTCTATGATATTACATGATTGGAAATTTACCAGAAAAAAAATAGCAGCTGTTTAGTCCCCAGATAAAGCAAAGTAAAACAGAGTTAAGTGCAGAGAGAGGAGGTGCAGGCACTTCTTTGTTGCACATGGGAGGAAAGTGTGCTACAAAGTACAGGAGAATCCCTGGGCTGCACAGACCACTCTACCCATAGTATTTACACAAGTACACAACTATTTTACAATGCTTCATGCATTATCCCTTTCTAAGATGCAACTGCTTTGTCCACCCAGCATTGTTGTGGTCCCAGTCAACCGCAGCAATCTCTGATTGAGGAACAGCAGCAGTGTCTGCCAGTTGCTTGACATCATCTATTTAGAGAAAAGATCAAAACTGTGCATCATCTGCTTCTGATCTAGCTTTCCCACGTGCTCATCCAAACTTCTATGTCTTCTTTAAGCTGATGAAAACAATCCATGTTCCTTTGTCTTATAGCAGATTTGAGAGTAAAGCAGTTATTAAATTTGCCCTTCACTCCTGCTGCAAATCTACCTAGTTTTTCCAAATATTCAATAACTTGCAAGAAATGTGTCTCTGAACCAGGTCTGTGCCTTACAGATCTGTGTTAATTCTCTTGACAGTGGACAGCCAGGATGCCATAAGAGGAGCTGAAAGGTTCCTAGAGTCCCCCTAGCCTGGTCTACACCAGGGATAGGCACGTTGCTAGACAAAAAAACCCAAGCATCCAGCATCACTCACCTGGAAGAAACCCTGGCCAGTGTTGGGACAGTGCAGCTGCAGGGAGAACATTAGACTTCTAATATGTAATACCATGGTAAAACACTGCATTAGATACGGAGTAAATCTTCCAATGTGCATTTGACAAACACAAATATACCTGTCAGACATCTTGGTTTCAATGAGTGCGTCTGTATCTTCACCCAGACAGTGCCTTTCCATTAGAGTGTGGTCACTGCAATAAAAAAATAACATCTTAATAAGACATATATCAGAAACCGTAGTGTTGGGCAAGTAAACTGTTACAGACACCTTGACAACACAGGTTTGTGAAAGCAGAAATTACTCAAAGAGCTCACAGCATGGAGAAGAAATATCCAGCCAACAACAGGAGCTGTGTTGGGTCTTGAAACGAATGGCGTGTTTAATGACAAGGCACTGTCATGAAACTGCTTTCACTGAATGCAAATTCTCAGCAAGACTTCTGATATATGTTTTATTAAAGTGTTTCTTTCTTTTTATTTTAGTTACCACACCCTAATTTAAAGAACACTAGGTAAATATGGTAAATACTACAAGAACTGTTCAAAAAGAATAGGTAATATAGGATATCCTGGCCATAAAGATTTTACCCATTTAGTCTTTAAGTAATCCCAAAGGCAAGAGCCTTCTTCTTGAGGTTAACTAGGCCATCCTAAAAAGAGGACACATTTTCCCTTGTTTCAAAGTTAGTCTTTTCTTGTTTCCAAGTTGGTCTTTTGTGCCCATTTGCAATGAGTCTTTTCAAATTGGTATGATTAGAAGTTTCTATACCAGCTACAAAGAACCTCGAGGTCAAAATTTACAGATGGTTTAAAATGACAACTTCATTTAGTTCTATTAAGTTCACTCACCTGAAGACCAGGTCCTCAATATTAAACATTTTTACTCAGAGTTAAATATTATTACTAGTAGGCTAACAGAAAAAAATAAACAACATAATTGTGTTGTGAGAAACAGAAGAGTAAAAAAATGCATAGCTTGTGGAGAGAGGAGAGATTGCATCTTAGATAGTCAGAATTCTTCTAGAAAAATTCTTATAGAAACTTGTAGAAAACAAAACAAAACAAAAACCCTGAGGTTTTGCTTAAAATAACCAACCAATTCATTAGGGGAAATTCTGGGTATAATCACTGTCATAAGAAGCTAAATAATCAGAGGTTGCAGTCAACTGTGAGGAGGCTGCAGCTGGTTCCAGCAAGGCTAGACGCCAGACATGTGTTAGGCCAGGTTCAGCCTGATGCAAATCAGATCAACTGAAACAAGAGCAAAAAGCAGGGAAAATGCTGAAAAGGAAGACAAATCACACAGTTTGCTCCTTAAAAATGAAATATGAATTTCCATGGTTGCGTTTCCAAATTCAACCCCAGTTAAAGTGCAAATTCAGTATTCACTGATCTTGGTTCTCTATCTCGACAGCTTCATAACTAAATAATGGAGAATGTTTTTATCTACTGAAAGGCATGCTTCTAGCTATTGAAGATTATACATCCAAGAGCCCACACAGCTCCAAAACATAAGAAAAAGACCCTAGAACTGTCTTCTCACTGAAATAATGTCCAAGACTTTAGTATTTCATCATCTTTTTTTAAGGTCCCAATCTTTAAGAGTTTATCTGTTTCGAGTTGTTCTGTTTTCTTTTTTTCTTCTTGGGAAAACTTGAATGACTAGATTGCTTACATGTGTAGTTCCAGTCCCCATACTTAACACCGACTGACATGTTCTTGCAGCCTGTGTGTGGTACATTCTGGACTCTGAAAAAGCACAGCTCTCCATGTGCAGTGCTTTCAACCCAGCGCTGCTGTCGTGCCACTAGCAAAAATGAAAATCAACAACTTTTGCATGCAGTAAAAATGAGGGGTTTAAGGCTGCACAATGCTTATTCATGCTTAGTAATTGCTTAACAAAAATTTCCATTCAAATAAATACCCATACACTGGAGAAAGGCAGAGCTGCGGAAAGGGAAATTCAAGAGAAAAATCTATCCTGGGACCTGCTCGCTGAGGTAGATAGACAGTCAAGCAGGTCTTGCAGAAGCAGGACTCACTTCAGCAAAATGTTATCCTTGGGCATCAGGGAAGCAGGAACTGGTTTGGATGCTGTAGCTCCGGATTTCTTCCTCTCCCTTTGTCCCGGCACCATCCTCTTGATTATCATCAATATAAGACCTATTTGGTTGCTGTGAAGAACAGCCTCTCCTCCCAGTCTTTGACTCACACAGTGGAGGATGATGACCAAAGAGAAGACAGAGGGTGGAATGAGTACAATTCTTGTAGCATTATCTACACCCTTCTTTTCTGTGACTATGGCTTGTACAAGCTGAACACCTCATGAATCAGACTGTACAAAATGCTGTGGGCTCTTCCACATGCTCCCCAACATGAGAGGCTTTGGGCCACGTCCCTGAAGCCCACAGTCAGAGGTGCCCAGACACAGTCTTGACTCAGGACACAGCTGCTCTGTAGCGTACAGCCCCCAACGCTTCCAGCGTAAGGAACTGCACCAACACCACAGCAGTAGCATGATAACTGGGCATTCCAACCAGGCACCCATACAATCACAGTATTCATTGTGGTAGCTTTGTGCCTCAACCTGCTGCTCTACGTTGCCAAGTCGGACCCTCTTCTGCAATATTTGACCCTGCTGTGTCCCTGTCCATTATTCTGTCTCCAGACCAGTGCTGCCAGTGCAGTCTTTCTCTACCTTAGGAGAGGGAAAAGAAGAGGAGCCAGAGCCAGGCTGCACCCTCCCTCCTCTTCCCGTTGGTTTCCTGAGCTCCTTTCCTTTCACTCCGTTTCCTGAGCAAGTTGCTGGAGCAGAGCTGCAGCACATATGGGATCAGTGAGTGCCCTGGGGGTGGAAGGGAAGGAAATGGTCTTCTGTTGGGGAAGGAAGAGGTTTCCAACTGTAGAAGGGGGCAAAAAGGAAGCAGTCTCAAGTCCTCAGCTGCAGATTGGTAGAAGAGCCCCAGAGCTAAATCAGAACCTCCTGGCAAGCGAACACAGCAGAGGAGCGAGCAAGAGGCATTTGCCTTTTCTACAGTCCCCTAAAGCTCATTAACCTTTCTGAATTCCCCGCCCCCCCTTTGACAGAAACCCATCACTCAGTGGTTGTTTTTAGCATTGGATGCTCAAAGGTTCTGGTGTTGTCTAACGTTACTGAGGTGCAAAAGGGACTCTGACTATGGAAGCCATGAGATGTCATGCCCCCAGAGGAGGTGAAATATCTCGTTAGTGAAACCTAATTTTTTTGAGGGGTGTGGGTTTTTTGGTAAACTTGGAAACCCCATTAGACTGAATGTTCTGCCCCTTCATGCCTCCAAAAAGGAAGATAACAAACCAATAGATTCCCCTTTGTGATGGATCTGTAGAAGTAACCTTCTCTCAGGATGCTGCTGAATAGAGGCTTTTGGCCAACTTTTAATACCTGCCGTTACAAAAGGCACAAAATGAGTAACCAACAGGTCACAGCCATAGGAACATAACTGGACATAACAGAACTAAGTGATATCAGTCACTTGCTCCTCTAGAACTGCACAATGGGTCTCCTATGCCTTCCATACTTACGTATAAACTTTTATTGTGTAAGTACAAAAAGACCACGTGAACCGATGGCAGTAGTCCCATTTGACATTGCGTTGGAGAGGGAGGAAAAAAAATTATAACCCTTCCAAAGTACCGCCCCTGACGTGTCTTGGATATTCCATATAAGCAAGACCTCTCATATGTTTAGTTCACTGATTGAAGGTTAACTTCTGATTTATATGAAAAGAAAGCAGAACGAGAATGTTAAAAATCTAGACAGCAGAAGGCCTGTAAGAAAGGTATGTGGTAAATGCATTTGGAGGTTCATTTCTAATGCAGCTAAATAAAAATGTATTGAGCATATCCTGCTGTTCCTTGCTGCCCTTAGGCTATACTACAGTGCCAGGATACCTTAATGCTACAGCAGATTTTACAATTACCACCTTTTCTTTGGTGGTTTATTTTTAAGAAAAATAAATGTATAGAAATGTCTTCAAACGGAGTTGCTTAAGAAGCTCTAGATAACTCACAGAATTTATCAGGATTAGTTTCACTTGACTTGCAGTGAAATTTCTTGCAATGAGAAAAGCCAGAACTGCCAGTCAACGTACAGCACTTCAGCTATGACTTTCAAATCTGGCTGGAAGTACATTCTCCTCAGATACATGCCTGGGGTGAGTAAATTATTTGTTATTTAAGTGGATGTTTTGCTATTATCCACAAATTATTAATACATTCCTATTTTTTTTTGTGATTTTTTTTTAATTGCAACAAAATATTTTAGGAAGATATAACTCCAGTAAGAACTGTAGATGTGATATGGGTGTGTTTAGCAAGCTAAAATGAAAATACAGAGGCTAGAGGAATCTATAGTTTAAACAGTCTGTGTATATGTATGCATAATTTAGTTTAAAAATAATAGCCCTGGTCCATTGAAACCTGAACACACATAACTATTCACCAGGTTTTGTGAAATAACATTACAAAAGGAGACAAATTTCAGTTAAATGCAAATATTAATTTCTGCAGCTCTCCTTTATGGTCAAGATAGTATTTTCTTCCTACTTTTTAAATTATCAGTTTGTCTTTAGAAACTGGGCAGTTAAAACTTATAAATATCTTTTCATATGAAACATACTTTTACTGCTTTTAGAGTGTTGTCCCTTACTGGCCTCAAATTCTTTATATTATAGGGGAAAAATAAGTAGTTTCTTTGTTGTGGAGAATTTAATCTTGTTTCGTTTGAGGAATTACTTCACTGAATATTCAATCACTTTTATTAAGACATTTCCAAAATTTTTTGTTACCCTTTTCCAGTACCAGCATTTCTTATTTATAAATACTATACATTGTGTATGTTCAGACTTACACAAGATGTTTTTATGATGTGCGTAAAATTCTAAAACCTGTAAACACACTGATGGTCTTAACAAGGATCAGATGTCTGTTGCCTTTCTTGTATAGAAAATAAGAAGGTAGGAGTTCTGAATATTTGAAGAATTTAATGAATAGATCTTTAAGTGTGACGCTTGATTTCATGTGCGTGCAGTTTTGTAGCTCTCACACGAACACTACAGAAGTTTTATGCTTTGAGATTAATTCTAGCAAGATTCCAATAATGTTCACTCCATTTGTTGAAGGAGGATGGCAAGCTCAGATATTTTTTATGTAGGGCAATTAGATTAACAGCCTTCATTTCCAGTAGCTTTAAGTTTTAAATTGTAGAAAAGAAAAAAGAAAAAGAGAGAATAAAAATTTATTGAAATGCTGGTTTTGTGAGGGATTTTTTCCATCCCTTTCAAACTCTTTTGCAACAAAAAATGTACCGATTTATCTGACAACATAAAGTAACACTACTGAGAACTGTCTCATACAAAATGTTGTTGCAACAGACAGAATTGTGGGAACATCAATTGCATATTAAAATGTACTTAAAATCCTTTTCTATGTTTACTTAGAAGATGGATGTAGGAGAACAATTAAAATTCATTTAGGAGGTTCCAAGTTACCAACAGTGCAGATTGTTTTAATGCTTAGACACATCCCTCAACACACAGTAATTCATTAAGGTATAAAAAATGTTATGACTGTAACGTGAATTAAAAAACCTATGAAAGTAGAAAGCAAATTAGCTATTTAATTCAAATACTATTTTTCCTTTCCTGGGTTGGTCATGACTATCATTAGAGCTTGTAATTTAAAATGCCAAGAACATAAGAATTTAATGTAAAACAGTGAAGCACTTCTCAAACCTCATTATATATATATAAGATATGTAGATAGTGCTTATATTCGACACTTTGAGGCATAGTCATGCACCACATATTAGTTCTGCAGTGACCAGAAAGAAATACAGCAGGTACTTCAAAGAGAAATTAAAATCCCTTCTCTAAAAACATTTAGAACTTAAAAGTACTGGAAACCAATCACTGACATGATCAGTAGGAAAGGAAAAAAAAATATTATTAGGATTAACCTAATCATGGCTGGTTGTCATTATTAAATAAACAGAAAGATGCTATGGATTTTTTTCTTTTTCCAGTTTTTTGTGGGTTTTTTTGATTTTCAACTTTGCCTCCTACTGTGCCAATCTAAAACCTTTGACATTTTCAATAATTCTATGATCAGTATACTCTCAGTATTTCTATTCCCTGAGAAATAAAGCATTTAAACTGAAAAGCAAAATCCTAACTCATATTGGCCACTACAGTCTGAAAATCAGGGCAACGGGTAAAGACATAAGGTCAAATCTGGACGAAAGATTTTGGATCATGATGAGAGTGAAAAACAACCCACATTATGCATTTCCCAGCAATGAAAAGGAATGAGAGAAGCTGTAGTAAGAATGACCATAGCCTATCAATATGTACAGGGAGAGGATTGGCAGTTTTTTATGTTGCATAAACACAGCAGTAAATCTGGTACTAACCTGTAGCTGTGCAGGGGGTTTACTCCTTTTGACTGTTTCCAAGATTCTTCGATTTGAAGATAAACCATTAAATACCAGACCTCTCATACCCTAAAGATAAGACATTCTTCTGAACTGATGTAGTATCATTTAACCAAAATGTAATGTAACTATTCACAGTATTTTACTCAAAAGTACAAATCAGATCCGTGTCACTTGCATCATTCACAAGTGTCACTTCTCCCAAGGCTTCTCTGAATGTTCTCCAAATATGCCTATCTTCTCCCTTACTTATTACAGGAAAAAACCTCTAATTTTATAGCAGTGCAACTCCACAGAACTCGCAGCAAGAAATGTACCATTGAAATAATAATCATAGAATGCTTTGGGTTGAAACAGACCTTTGAAGGTCATCCAGTCCAACCCCTGTAGAGTGAGCAGGGAATAATGCTCTTCAACTGTCTTCCACAGGTTTTTGCCAAGCCAGGTGTGCATAAAGTGGTATTTCTGAGATTTTTCTTGCATCTGTTCCCCTACAAAAGCAAAAACTAGATCAGATACAATCTGTTTAACCAAGTGATCTGTTTCCAGGAGGGCTCAGAACCTCATATTTAAGGGAATGAGAAATCTCACTCAAAGATGATAGCCCTTCTGCAAAGGAACTCTTTCATGGCTCATTGTCTTGTTTAAACCACATCCTGATGCTTCATTACACTATTTTTAATAATTTGTATCCATTTTGTCATGTATGGATAAGGATTTATTTGTCTGTGACAATCATTTCCCTATTTAATATATTAGGTATAACTGCAAATTTCCATTCTGATGTTCCTTCTATTAAAAAAGTTTTGTTAGTTGCCAGTTACTTCATATTTGAATTCCCAGGTCTCACTGAATCTGAAAAATATAAAGGTTTCTAATCAGAAAATGTCTGATTGGACATGTCATTGACTTAAATTGATTCAGAAAGCTTTTAAGAGTCTGAAAGTACAGAAATGCAGAAATCTGATTTTGCTCAGAGTTTCCCATCCTTACACCCTATTGCTGCCCAAAGACACGTGTCACTTCTCTTCGAAGAGAGCAGCTTCAGAATTCTCTAACTGTCCCTTCAGATTGTCCTTCCAGCACACATGTTGAGATCACCTCCAGATACAAAGAAGCCACAGAAGCAGAGAATCTCCTTCCTACTAAAACCAGTGGCAGTTTCATAAATAACGACAGCTTTTATTTAAGCTGGACTTCTCTTATTCGTGTATTAGAAAAAAAGCACCTTAAGCCAAGTTGCAAAGATTGTCAAACTAGCAATGGTTTCCTGATAAAAGCATTTGCCACTGAGAAAAAAGATTAATAAAGTAGAAGTGTTATGTTCTTATGCCGTAGAAATGCAGCATAACAAAGATGGATCAGGCAGATTTCTGTCACACGAACATAAGTTCCTAATCAAAGAGATGTTGCCAAAAGGAGTCTGGTCTTGTGTAACCATGAAAGACATCAAATCCTGTTAAAAGGTACTAAGAGGCAGTTAAAAAAAAATATGATCTGTAACTACCCACAGACTACTCAATGGACTTTGCAGATGATGGATGTGCACCGGTCCTTGTCTGAATGGCAAACAGACCACATTGCGTATCCAGACCCTTACGGAACAGCAGAAAAACTCCTTCCCTTGTCTCATCCCAGTCCTAATGCAATTAATGACATCTGCAGAAAGATGTGCACCTGAGAAGGGTATGAGGTCCTGGTTAGGAGGTAGGCATGGGAGAGTCAGGGTGTCACACAACAGTATGCATTCATGATAACAAATGGCGATGAAGGGAGTGTCCTGGTTTGAGCTAAACCAGAACCAATTCTCTGTTCAGTGGTTGTACTTTTCAGCTCAGTCTCTTCTAAGCAACGACACTTTCTGAAGTTAATGGATGATTTTTGCAGACAGTCTCTGCTTCTAGAAGTGGTAGCCCTGGATATTTAGAGTTATTGCCAAGGACTGGGGTCTTGCTGATACTTGCTCCTGTGGAGACCAAGGTCACTGCTAAATCTTATGCATCATGTTGGAGGTGCAGTAATTAGAAAGTAATATGTAGAAAGGTTTAATAAGTAGATATAAGTAGAAAGGTCTATAAGTAATAAGTATAGTAGTCTGTATAAGCATAATAAGTATAGTAGTCTACAAGTAATAAGTATATGCAGTAAATAGAAAGGTCTCCACTTGTGAGGAGGAGCAGACAGGGCAGGTGACTCCGACCTGACCAACAAGGTATCCCATTCCCTATATAACATAATCTATATAAAGCTGAGGGGTTCAAGGGTTAAAACTCTTCTTCAATGGCTGGCATCCAAGGAGGACTCTATCCATTCTTCTGCCTTTGATCTCAATTCATGCATTCCTGAGTCCAGTTCCAAAAATCCAGTTCCCATCTCCCACTGAGTGAAGTCTGGAACCTCTCCAGTGCCCTCCCTGCAGCATCAGTGATGCCATGATCATCACTGGGGGAGTTCAATATTGGGTTTGTATATATCTCTATATATTTCATTATTTTCTTATTAATATTATTATCTTTACCTTTTTATTGTTGCTGTTTCATTAAAGTTGTTGGAGGTTTTTTGTTTGGTTGGGGTTTTTTTTCCCCCCAACCTAGAAGTTGCTGTCCTTTATTCCCTTTCCTTTCCCTTCCTGGGAAGGGAGAAGGGTTAATAGAGAGCATCTGTCATTTGTTTAGCGGCCAGCCCAGCCTCAACCTATGACAAGGAGCCAGACAAAATTACAAGGAGATGGAGAGCATGGAAAAATGGGGGAATTGTCAGAAAGTAAAAAGCATAGATAATTAAAAAAATAAGGTGGATAAAGGAACGACAAAAAAGAGAGCCTGAAAATGTATCAAAGAGAGGAAAAGGAAACAGTCAGATAGAAAAAGAAGTGTGTGAAAACATATGTCATAGAAGAGTATATTCATGAGACAGTACAAAAGAAGAGGAAGAAACAACAAGATGTGCCAACTATGGGAATAAAAGAAAGAAATAAGGGGGGGAAAGGAAAGGCAAAATAAATATATTCATTTTTTGGTAAACTTACAATAGAAAATATAATGAGCCATATAGAGAAAAAATGAAACACTGACTGACATCAGAGAAAGACACACAAATGTGCACACACACCAATTTTTTTACAAGGCTACAATGGCTGGTACTGTGAATGCAAACCAGGCTTCCTGAATCATGTCTGACAACCTAAACCATTCTCCGGAGTGTCAGCTGAGTTTCATTTCAAAGTAGCACAGAACAAATCCCTGGGATTTCTTTCTTTTTAAATGAGAAAATTAATTACATCCCATAAATGTCTGCAATATAA